>JAUCMU010000685.1:0-11301 GCA_032275025.1 Enteromius treurensis | reverse complement strand
AATTGGAATCATCGCGGAACATCCAGTGATGTCCACTTCGCAGGGCACATACGTTCGAATAGAACAAATGTCTGAAGGGACAAGAGAAACATACGAAATGTGCAGAGCGGTGGGGCGCGAGGACCGGGATTGAGAAACGCTGTTTTAGGGGAATAATCATAGCATATTCATCCGGAAAAAAGAAAAAACTTCAAAGTCAACTGAATATACTTTCTAAAGATATTAAAAAGTTGACACAGGACTATTCTATATGTAGAGATGAAAGTATTCTACATAGACTAAATTCATTGCAGCTTGAGTATGATATGGTGTCCACTAAGGAAGCAGAGTGTATCCTCCTCAGAACCAAACAATGATATTATGAACATGGGGACAAAATTGGCAGATTATTAGCCTGGCAAATAAGAAAAGATGACGCAGTGAGGTCTATAAGTGCAATTCGTCAAGTGGATAATACTGTCATCAGAGACCCTAATCTTATTAATCATGAATTTATGCAGTACTGTAAGCTATTATATACCTCACAGCATACAGATATGGTGAAAATACACTCTTTCCTAGATAGACTTGATATACCTTCACTTACCGAAGAATGCAGGGATAGTTTATAGAAGGATATAATGGAAATTGAAATACATGAAGCAGTATCTTGCTTAGCTGCTGGCAAATCACCTGGTATGAATGGCTTCTCCATGGATTTTTTAAAGGTTTTTTACCTAAACTAATCAAACCACTAAATGATATGTACTCACGGGCTATAGAAACTCAGTGTTTACCTGACACTCTTGAACAGGCTATGATAACTCTTTTACTTAAGCCTGGTAAAGATCCACTGCTTTTTATTACAATCCTTTTCTACCCCCTGTCCTCAAAGATGGCATAGCCATACAGTGGTATGAGCAAGGCATCAAAACCTTTGATGAGTTTTATGAGGAGGATACACTCATGTCGTTTGAGCAGCTACAAACGAAATTTACCCTTCCCTCTAAATTTTTCTTTAAATACCTACAAATTAGACACTATATTCAGACCCGACAAGGTGGTCATTTATCTAAACTTCCTTTTTCACCTCTTGAGACTATCTTGGCAGAGAAAAAAGGCCCTAAGGGTCTCATCTCTTTTATCTATACCAAGTTGTTACAGCTGATGGCTGGCAATATTCGTGACGTAAAGTCTAAGTGGGAAAAAGACTTGGAGTGCTCATTCACAGATGACGAATGGGAAACAATATGTGAGAAAGCTCAGACTTTTTCTATCAATAGTCGTCATAAACTCATCCAATTTAATGTGATACATAGAGTTTACTATACTCCAGTTAGATTGCACTCTTTTAAAAGCTCCTACTCAGAGATCTGTCCTAGATGTAAAGCAGGTAGAGGGACTCTCCTACATATGTTGTGGTCTTGCCCTGACTTGGAAGAATATTGGAAAGAGGTCCTAGAGATTATTGCCATAGTTGTAGGTTTTAATATGCCTAGAGAACCTAGACTTACCCTCTTAGGGGATACTACATTACTTGATCAACAAAGAACTGATCTGAGATTTGTCAGACTAGCCCTCCTAGCAGCCATAAAATGTATAACCCTGAGATGGAAGGATTCTAATCCACCTTCTACTTCCATGTGGATTAAAGAAGTGTCATCTTACATGCCTTTGGAAAAAATTGCATTTCGTTTGAAAAAGCGTCAAGATTTGTTTGTCAAATACTGGGGTATCTTTATTTCTTACTTGGGTATAACAGGACAGAATTCTTAGAACCTAACTTTTTATATTTTCTTGTTTAATTTTATTCATAGTTTACTTGTGGCACTATGGGTTGGAGGTTTGGGATACATATAGGGTATATATATATATATATATATATATATATAGGGTAGTATATGCGGGGATGGAAAATCTACTTTGATTATTCTGTACATTGTTGTACTTTTTGTTTATATTTATTGGGTTTTTCCATGTTAAAAAAAAAAAAAAGGAAGAATTTACTCCTAACGAAGTGCACCAACGATTAAAGTGATTTGTAAGCTCTCGCGCAACTAAACTCCTCTTTCACGATTTTATAATCCCTTCGATGTACTGGTGAAAGTGAAATAAATACGTCTTGAGCTTTACCTTCCAACATGCTCTGTAATAAAAGAGTACGCTCAGCATCACTCCAACCCCGATCTTCAGCAACCCTTTCAAACAAAGAAAAGTGTCTAAATCTTTCTCATTAAATTTCGGCAGCAATGAAGTCATACTCGTAATATCTAAAACTGCGTTTGTAACCAACTGCTAACTGGAGGAATCAACATTTAATCCACCTATTTTTCCTTCAGCAACTAGTTTCAACCGTTCTGCCTCCTGAGCTAATTTAGCTTCTTGAATTCTTTGTTCACTCTTAAACTTCTCAAATTGCCGTTCGCACTCTCGATCTTGAACTTGCATTTTTTCTAATTCGAGCGGTCTATCTAATTCACGTTCCTTACGTTGCAAATTCAAGATTTCTAATCGTTGCTCAAATGTTAACCCGGTCTGTACACCTGTCATAGAAAAAGGAGTTGAAGTACTTTCAGGTGACAACTCTTCTTCAGATCGTCTGTCTAGAGTTAAAATCAACCTATCTACTAGTTTTTCTTTTACAAGATCACGCAAAGCTTTTCATTTTGTGCTTTTAGTTACAGCTACTTCAAAATTAATTTGCTCAGCTACTTTAAACAATTGCTCTTTTTTTTTTTTTATGAGAAACAAAGATCAACTAAAAACAATCCAGGACTGGAGAGGGAACACCAAAGGCACCCCAATTCAATCTCCCACCAGCTTTCTGAATCTTCTCTTTTATATCTGAAGTCCAATCAAGATAACACTCCACAGCTGTCTCCAAGCTCCAATAAAGATGATACCACGACACAGCACCACCTAGTGGACAAATATAATGCCCTCTGGCCATAACACCTCTCCTCTTAAAACATTCTTGCTGTTTTTGCAAATAATGCCAAACAAAAACACAAAGTTAACATACCTCTCCCCCTTGTGTTACCTTATTACCTCTCCCCCTTGTGTTACCTTATTACCTACCCACTCTCCACTTTTAGTATCTTCAGGCGCCTTGAAAACACCAAAATGAAAGAAAGGGCAAATCATAATAAACTACAGGTTAGTCATCAATTGGTGAACGAGACAAAGCATTCGCCATAACATTGTCCCGCCCTCGAATATGGCAAATGTCTAAACTGTAAGGCTGTAACAAAAGAGCCCAATGAATCAGTCATCGGTTAGGGCTTCGCAATGATTGTAAGAATGTAAGCGGATTGTGATCTGAAAAGACAACTACAGGCATTGAACCACCTCCTATATACACACATCAAAGTGCTGCAACGCCCACACCAAAGCCAATGTTTTTTTCTCAATTGTAGAATAATTAAGCTGATACGAATTAAACTTCTTCGAAAAGAAACTAACTGGTCGACCAACACCATCATCATCTGATTGTAGTAACACAGCTCCTGCACCCACTCGACTCGCATCGACTTGGATCTGGAATGCTCTATCCCACCAAGGTGCAATTAAAACAGGGGCAGTACTCAACAAAAGTTTCGCATTATCAAACGCCTGCTGGCAGTTTGAAGTCCACTCAAACTTACGCTTGGTTTTCAACAAAAACTGCGATAATATCCAATCATCCCCAAAAACCTCATCAACTCCTTTTTAGTGTTAGGAGCGGGGAATCTATCAATAGCGCGCACCTCTTTTCCCGTATCATCCGCACTTCCCCCTGTCCCACTATTTTTCCTCCACTCGGGGAAGTGGAAACAAGTCAGGTTTAGTAACACTATTTAATTTTCTGTAATCAGTGCAAAACCTGTAAGTCTTATCCGGTTTTCCAACCAGAATACAAGGTGACGCCCAACTTGAATAAGATGGCTTCGCAAGGCCAGCATTTAACAAATACTTCACTTCAGTCTCCAAAATTTCTTTCTTATCAGGAGAAACACAATAAAACCTCTGTTGAACTGGTAAGGAATCTCCAACATCAATATCATGATGCATCAAATCGGTTCATGAAGGAGTATCTGAGAAAAGTGAAGCAAACTCAGTAATCAAACCAATCAATTGTTGACAATCCCGTTTTGACAAATCTGCCAACATCACATCCAACTTAGTCAGTTGTTCGGAATTAGAAAGACGAGGTTGAATAATAGTCAGATGAATCTTTCTTCTCTTTAGTGCTATCTGAAGCTACACACAGAGGGAAAGTACTCACCTCGGTTACCAAAGCCACTGGTTTTACCTCAGTACCAGAGACAGCACTCTCATGCACACTAAAAAAATAAGGTTTCAACAAATTTAGGTGGCAAAGTTGGGTCGATTTCCTCCTATCTTGACGAAGGTAACGAAGGTCATAAAGCGATCTCTACTTCTCCATTTACCAGGTCAGACTCCAAATGAATTTTGTGTAAAGGAGCAGAAAAAAATTCTAACCCAATTCCATGGATCAGAACACTATTCCCAGTACTAGATTCAGAAGAGAACTTTAATTTTGAATCTAGAATAAAAGATTCTGACGACCCTGTTTCACGATAAATTTTGGCAGATACTTTTTTGGGACAGTTAACCAAGGAAACTAATCCCGGTGTAATAAAAGGACCATAATCCGTCTGATTCCCCACATGCTCATCTGCATTTTGTTTTCCAACCAAAGTTTCCTCAACCCCTGAATAATTTGACGCAAGACCCACTGCTTTAGAAGACTTAAACTTGCCTCTCAAGACTGGGCATTCTTTTTTCCAATGGCCCTTTTTCCAAGCAATACCTACAAGAGGAATTTGGATCGATTTTTCTAGGCCTACTCACAACATTCGATATTGACCGATCGAAATTGTCATAATTGCGCTCCTTCTGATAACCACTGGAATTTTTATGAATCAACAAGAATTCGTCCGCTAACACTGCTGCCTCAGCCGCTGTTTTCACCTTTTGTTTATTTATATAAGTCACGATCCGTTCAGGAATACAATTTTTAAACTGTTCCAAAATCACCAGATCACAAAGATTATCAAAAGAATTTACTCCGGCTCCGGTTATGGCTGCCATAGAGTAAGACGCGAGAAGCATCGCTCCCACATAAAATCCTTTTCTATTGCACTATTCTGAATAAAGCGCGGATTTACCTGTATTTTTCTTTTTCCGAACTGGACGGGCATTTTTGGGCAACCTCTGAAGATGCCTCCTAAGAAAATATTCGAGAACAAGAAGGAAACGACTTCCGAAGATTCCTCGACGTTAGCTTTACAGGCTAGCCCGACATCGCCGCCTCAATGGTTCCAGACAGAACTGGAGAAGGGGCTTGCGAAGCTTCAAGTCATGATCGACGGACGTATGTGTGAAATTCGCGACTCTGTTGACAAAATACACAGTGACCTTCAGGAAACGAGACTAAAGCTGAACGAGTTGGAATCACGTCAGGACGGATTTGAAGAAGCCATTGTTAATGTACGTGAGGACATCGCTGAGGGTAAAAAGCATGCAGAGTACGAAATACTCACTCTGAAAGATAAGGTCGATGATCTTGAAAATCGCTCTAGACGCAACAATTTGCGCCTTGTAGGTTTTCCTGAAGGAGTTGAGGGGAGAGATGCAGTGGCATTTGTGGAGGAATGGCTCCCTAAAATCATCGGTATGGATCAAGAGTGACCCTTTGAAATTGAACGAGTTCATCGTACCCTTCAGCGCCGGCCGTCAGAACACGAAAGAGCGCGAGCTATTGTAATTAGACTGCTTCGCTTCAGAGATACAGTTACGATATTGAATGCTGCACGGGGGGGAAAAAGGCCTAACATATGGAAACTCCAAAATAATGATCTTCCGAGATATGTCAACAACTCTCTACAAGAACAAACAGGCGTTTGCTTCTGTTAGAGGACGACTCCGGGACCACAACATCTCCTACAGTATGCAATACCCAGTTACTCTGAGAGTGGTTCTTCCTGAAGGTGCACAATCCTTCGGTTCAAAAGATGCTGCAGAGGCCTACTTAAAAGCCCACCACCCAACACTTTTGTTGCAAGCAAGGTCAGAGTGAGACTGTGGGTACATTATGAATAGTGACTACATTTACGAAAGACTCTTACTAGCTACTAAAACAGACAATCCTGAAACCTTGTTGTTTTACAATTAGGCTGTCTACTAAGTAGTCTGAGAATTTTTGTTTTATTTTAAGTCACAAGTGCCTTCATGCCTATGGCCACTTTGGTAATTTGGCTGCAAAGTTTTACCTGTTATTTTCTGAGCGTTATCTGCGCTAATTATTCCCCTGTTAAAGTTTGGATGCCTTAGCTTGAAGTTGTGCACGTTCTGTATGCAATGTTACACGAATGTGTTCGATACAGTAGTTGTTTACGGGGAAAGTGTTATGTCTGTGGGTGGGTGGGGGTTGGGAGGGGGGTTTGTGCCACTTTTCTTGTTCGTTTCCTTTTCAGTTTGACTGATAACTGATAGAGATAAGTAAAACAATCTGTCCTGGAATGTCAATGGGATTAATAATAATTTAAAAAGAAAGAAAATACTGTTGTTCTTAAGGGAAAAAAAGGTAGACATCGCTCTCCTACAAGAGACCCATTTGACTGAAGAAAATTATTGTAAGCTATTATGCTAGTGGTCTGGACAAATATTTTTTTCATTATATAGTTCTCATTCAAGAGGGGTTGCTATTATGATCAATCGCAGAGTGCCTTTTGTTTTTGAAAGCATGGTTAAAGATAATTATGGAAGATATATTATTCTTAAAGGATATATTGCTTCTGAGAATGTTACCATAGCAAATGTATACGCCCCCAATCAAGATGACCCTCAGTTTTTTCACAATTTTCATTTTAAACTGTTTTTGCCCTGTACAATCATTGGAGGTGATTTTAATTTGGTTTTAGACTCAGCAGACAGATCGCCTACCAAAGGTTTTGTTTTAACTCCATCAGCAAGAGTTGTGAAACATATAATGGCTGAATTAGAGCTGATAGATGTTTGGAGGGCTTTGCACAATAAGCAAAACAATTTTTCTTTTTATTCTCGACCCCCTAAGAGTTTTTTCTTCTACATAAAAGACAAGAACAATTAGTTGAATCATGTGAATACCTCCCACGAACTTTGTCTGACCATTCTCCTTTAGTTCTTACAATTTATACCCCTACTACTAAATTATATATTAGAAGATGGAGGTTTAGTAATTACGACCTTGATTTTATAGACCTTTTAAGTGTAGCGGATGATGAAGGACGTATTTCTTCACTTTCTTTATCCGCAGCATCGACACAGTCTTTTTAGAAAGGATGGTACAAATAAGTTTGACTGATAAAAAACCTGGTTACTGCAGATACATGCCGCAGCATCGACACTCAGTCTACTACGTGACATAACAGCATTGTTTCAACATAAATCACCATTAAACATTGATAATGATTAATGGACTTTAGATTTTAACAATGAGAAAACCACATTAACAACAAGAACATACCTTTTTAGAAAGGATAAGATTGACTCACATTACCATTAATTGTCAAATGTTTTATGCCCAACACGAAGACCACGTGAAATGAGTCTCGTTCATACTCGTGTGACGCACAAGAAATTCAACTTGTTTAACAACCATGATAAACTATTACATTCGACATATTTAAGTTTAGATACATGTAATCAACCTTTTTATTCGACAATCTTTACAGAAAACATGATATTTCGACAATTAATACATTAATGGTCTGGAGCATGAAAAATCAAACTTAACCGCAGCATCGACACTCAGTCTACTGCTTTACGGGTAGAAAAGAGGGACAAAATACCTCATCTGCAGTACCGTTTTCAGTCACAAGAGGGGAGCTATATACTATATCTTTAGATGCCGAAAAGGCTTTTGATCGTGTTGAGTGGCAGTTTTTGTTTACAGTTCTTCAGAAGATGAACTTTGGCCCTAAATTTCTTAATATGGTCAAAATGCTTTATAATCGTATAAACCTACAGCAGTTATTCAGACCAATAACAAGATCTCGGCACAGTTTTCTTTGGAGCGGGGTACAAGGCAGGGCTGCCCACTGTCCCTTCTTTTATTTTCTCTTTCAATAGAGCCTTTAGCTATTGCAATTCGCTCACATGACACTATCAGTGGTTTTAGAACCCTTCAATCTAAACATGTAATCTCTTTATATGCGGACGATATTATGTTGTATCTGACAAATGTCGATTCTTCCATACCAGCCTTGTCAACTTTATTACAAGAGTACGGGATTATATCTGGTTATAAAATAAATGTGAATAAGAGTGTCTCTATGCCTCTTAATAAAGCCGCAACACAATTGTCCCTTAAAAATTTCCCCTTTGTCTGGAACACAGATACATTTCTATATTTGGAGTTACAAATACCTAGAGATCTGTCTCAACTATATAATTTGAACTATGCTCCCCTGCTTAAAAGTTTAGAAAAATAATTAGATTAGTATTTAGTAATTAGTATTTGTTTCAGGCACTCCCCCCTGTGTTACCAAAGTCATTTTTTAAGGATCTCCATAGAGGTATTTCTAGGTTCCTATGGAAAGGGAAAGTTCCTCGGGTGAAATTAAGTTCACTGTTTATGCCTTTTCAGAATGGTGGACTTAAACTGCCTGACTTTTATTTATATTATTGTGCAGCTCAGCTGCGCACTGTCTGGATCTGGCAATCAAAATGTATTTCCCCTACTGCTTGGCGACATTTAGAAGAGGCCCAAGTACAAGGTATAACTCTTGCTGCAATACCTTTTGTTTCTATAAACAATTTGAAGAAATTGACCTCTAACCCACTAATTGTTGGTACTTCCAAAATTGTTACTGACCTCAGGAAAAAGATGAAATGCAAGCAGACAATGTTCAGATCCACTGCTTTTTATTACAATCCTTTTCTACCCCCTGTCCTCAAAGAGGGCATAACCAAACAGTGGTATGATCAAGGCATCAAAACCTTTGATGAGTTTTATGAGGATACACTCATGTCATTTGAGCAGCTACAACAGAAATGTACCCCTTCCCTCTATTTTTTTCTTTAAATACCTACAAGTTAGACACTACATTCAGACCCAACAAGGTGGTCATTTATCTAAACTTCCTCTTTCACCTCTTGAGACTATCTTGGCAGAGAAAAAAGGCCCTAAGGGTCTCATCTCTTTTATCTATACTAAGTTGTTACAACTGATGGCTGGTTATATTCGTGACATAAAGTCTAAGTTAGAAAAAGACTTGGAGTGCTCATTCACAGATGACGAATGGGAAACAATATGTGAGAAAGCTCAGACTTTTTCTACCAATAGTCATCATAAACTCATCCAATTTAATGTGATACATAGAGTTTACTATACTCCAGTTAGATTGCACTCTTTTAAAAGTTCCTACTCAGAGATCTGTCCTAGATGTAAAGCAGGTAGAGGGACTGTGGTCTTGCCCTGACTCTGAAGAATATTGGAAAGAGGTCCTAGAGATTATTGCCATAGTTGTAGGTATTAATATGCCCAGAGAACCTAGACGTACCCTCTTAGGGGATACATTACATTACTTGATCAAAAAAGAACTGATCTGAGATTTGTCAGACTAGCCCTACAATCACCCATAAAATGTATAACTTTGAGATGGAAGGATTCTAATCCACCTTCTACTTCCATGTGGATTAAAGAAGTGTCATATTACATACCTTTGGAAAAAATAGAATTTCGTTTGAAAAAGCGTCAAGATTTGTTTGTCAAATATTGGGGTAGCTTTATTTCTTACTTGTGTATAACAGGACAGAATTCTTCGAACCTAACTTTTTATATTTTCTTGTTTAATTTTATTCATAGTTTACTTGGATAAAATGTTGGGGGTTTTAGAGGTTTGGGGCACATATAGGGCATGTATAGGGTAGTATGTGCAGGGATGGAAAATCTACTTTGATTATTCTGTACTTTGTTGTACTTTGTGTTTAACTTGGAAAAACCCAATAAACATAATGTTCAAAAGAAAAAAGAAATAAAAAAAAAGAAAGAAAGTGTAGTTCCTTTGGCGACCTTTGTTCTATACAGGATTGGTAAAGTGGCCATGGCTCAAAGCATCTTTCACCATATTCACTTTCGTAGGTACAATTCTGGGTATGATGACTGCATGTAATCTGGATTACATAATCAGATCAAAACATAATGCATCATAATAATTAGTGATCTTAAGAACTGATTAAAGCCTGGAAGACTTTGGGCATGTAATGTCAGTATTATTTATTACATTGATTTAACTACTTATTTGCATATGGTTCTCTGATGTTATTTAATGTTCACACTGACATGCAGGTAAACAAACAAAATAAAAATATTTTTAGTGTTCAAATGTTTGGGAAACTCTGGTGTAATGTAATGTAAAAACAACTTTTATATATTGTCACAACACAGAGTTGTGCAGCTAATTACACGCGATCTCAGTCACCCGATTACTAATTAGGATCACCTGGATTCAATTCCATTGGTGTGTATGAAGACCTCAGTCTCCATTCACCCGTTGACGGTGATCGAGGTAAACTCATTCATACTTACCAGCTTTTAAGTTCATGGAATTCATTGCCTTGCTGTCTGCACGAACTGCTTGATGTTTTTGAAGTTTGTCTGCTCCAGCGCTGTCTCACTGCCGTTTCCTCTTCCTACAACAACGAGGATATCATCTGAAAAGGAATTAAAGGATCGCTATTACATTCACTCTTGGAGGAAAACCTCTTCACTTCAACCGACTGGAGATCGCTATGTGAGAAACCTTTACAACCTACCTGTGTATACTCACCTCTCAAAACTTTCCTGTCTTCACAGAGCCCGAAACGCCAGTCTGCCTCTCGCCACCAGCTCACTGGTCAACTCAAAGCCGTTCAGCGCTGCTCTTCAGAAACTAATGTTCTATTCAACGGACGAATGCTCACATTAGCTGATCCTGCAAGAGACTCTGTTCCATTCCCACTGTTTAGTATTCTATATACACTGTAAATAAACGATCACAACTTACTTCTGCTTCCAGCCTCCTTACTGGGTGTTACACACATATATATGTGTGTGTGTGTTATCTAAAAGCATTATAAAAATAGTCCGAATGTATTAATTGAAATAAGTAACCTAGATTACACTGTTAATTACCGTACTACAATAATGAACTACAATTTATTAGTAGTTTAACCAACACTGCCTAGTGTTGTAAGGCGAGCCTCTGTGGCTCTGTCCGACCGGCATCAGCGGGAACCATCTCCCGAATATTAGTTCCCACCCGGACCCATTTGACCCGCGCACCTCAGGGAATT
>JAUCMU010000684.1:0-11307 GCA_032275025.1 Enteromius treurensis | reverse complement strand
CAGAAATTACAAGCTTTTTCCTCAGCGTGCTAGAAGCTAAACACAACATCCGCTACGCAAAGTAGGCGGACCTTACAGAAGCATGGCAGTTACACTTAACAGCATGTTCTGTGTAAGAGAAAATGACTCATTTCCAATTCTAGATTTTGAGAGAACCGTAATTCATCTCTTATTTTTCTTCGCAGTGTGTTAAAAAAAGGCAATTTAACTGTCAACTAGAAATAAATGCATATTTAACACTGCTGTAAACCTGAAAACAAATATGAATTATTTATTGTATTTATTGAATATTTTTCAGCAACATAATTGTACCTTAGATGTATGCATCTGATGCAAACTCTTTATATGCAGTACTTCAGTTTGTATTTGATATTTAATTAGATTTCACATATTACATGCCGTATCAGTCACCCTTTACTTTTATAATTGTCAAATCAGCTGAAATATTAGTAGAATAAAATGAGAATAAATCTAACTTCATTTTCTGATGGAAATGCATGAAAGCAATATACACACATACATGCATAAGAGGATTTCAAATTTTTATTTTTACAGGGTTTTTTTTCTGTAATGTTTCTTTTGCAATAATAGATGCATGATGGGGAGAGATGCCTTTCGACATTCCTGTTTTCTACATGAGGAGGTCTGCATTAATCATTGCTGCTGATTTTAGCCAGATTGATTGACCAAGATGGTGCGCAGATTAGTGTTGTGCATTGACATCCCTCTGCTCTTCAACACAAAGCCCAGAGCTAGGCACCAGCACTCAGCTGTCATAATTAAGCAGGCTGATTGTGGTTCTTCATGAGACACAATGCTTTTGAAGACTAGCCTGCAAAATCCACCATGTTTAAGGGAGACTGGGGTCAATAGAGCGTAGCAGTAGGGTTCCAGGAATATCCTATTGTTGTTCTTCACACAGAATCAGATTTTTTATGATAATCTATACGTCTTCAAGACAGATCTAATGTCAGTTCTGAGATTTTTTATCATCTCTGTAATTTATCTTCAGTGTTTTTTCGCTTTTGCTGTCACATATATATATATTTAGATATAAACAAAAAAAGAAACTGAACTAAAAACAAATCTGAAATTGTGAGGAAAAGAAAAACTTCAAGAAGAAAAAACATCATTTGTAAGCCTTCTTTTCTTTTTCAGATCTTTTTTTTGTAATAAAATGACTTTATTTTAGATCTTGTTTGCTCAAAGGCTTCAAATATTTTATTGTAGATTGGTTTTAAATGAATAGCCACTTATGTGCGCTGAAAATGTTTGTAATCAATTTTGATCTCTATTGTAGCAAACTAATTCCTCTCAGATGAGCTAGAGTTTCATAATATTAGTAATGCTTTCTTTATTATTAAAAAAAGAAGGTTTTCTATACTTTGTTTAAAATATTGCACAATAAAAAACAGCCCAGTGAAAAAATAGATACACATTTATGATGCTGGCTGATTTTATTATAGCTATAGAGTGAACTAAATAAAATAGTTTCAATGGTTAATCCTTTTTTTGTAATTTGTCACAAAAATTCTATCATTAAAGTATCTACAGCACTTGAAGACTGTTCTTTACTTGCCAGCTATTCAAAATAATATATTTCTTGACAAAGCGTGCAGACTACAACCTACACTTAATTAAACATACGCACATATGCTTGAAACATAATATTCCTACATAACTTCAGGGATTAGTTGAAATATATTCAATATTACTGCAAAATATTAAGGAAATAAAAGAAATGCTTCATGCATGTTTTTATTTGAGATAAAGCGAGTACATATGAGAAATAGTTTATGACTTCGTTTTTTTTTTTTTTCAGCTTAAAAAATTGAATACGATTACTGTCACTGTATATACAGTGGATACGGAAATAATTCAGACCCCCTTCAATTTTCCACTCTTTGTTATATTGCAGCCATTTGCTAAAATTATTTCATTTTTTTTCTTCTCATTATTGTACACACAGCACCCCATTTTGACAGAAAAATATAGAATTGTTGACATTTTTGCAAATATAACATATTTATTAAAAAGAGAAAAACTGAAATATCACATGTTATTCAGTATTCACTAAGTATTCAGACCCTGTGCTGTGGTGCTCATATATTTAATGCTGTCCATTTCTTCTGATCATCCTTGAGATGGTTCTACACCTTCATTTGAGTCCAACTGTGTATACTATTGTATGTGCAATTATACTGATTGGACTTGATTAGGAAAGCCAAACACCTGTCTATATAAGACCTTTCAGCTCACAATGCATGTCACAGCAAATTAGAATCAGCTCAGAGAAAGAATTGTGGCAAGGCACAAAAAAAATTTGGTTCTTAAGAGCACAGTGACCTCCATAATCCTTAAATAGAAGACGTTTGGGACAACCAGAACCCTACCTAGAGCTGGCCGTCCGGCCAAACTGAGCTATCAGGGGAGAAGAGTCTTGGGGAGAGAGGTAAAGAAGAACCTAAATATCACTGTGGCTGAGCTCCCAAGATGCAGTCGGGAGATGGGAGAAAGCTGTAGAAAGCCTAACATTACTGCAGCCCTCCACCAGTCGGGGTTTTATGGCAGAGTGGCCCGATGGAAGCCTCTCCTCAGTGCAAGACACATGAAAGCCCGCATGGAGTTTGCTAAAAAAAACACCCGAATGACTCCGAGTTGGTGAGAAATAAGATCCTCTGGTCTGATAAGATTAAGGTAGAACTTTTTGTCTTTAATTTTAAGTGGTATGTGTGGAGGATACCAGGCACTGCTCATCATCTGTCCAATACAGTCCCAACAGTGATGCATGGTGGCAGCATCGTATGTATGCTTTTTTATTTTTATTTTGGTAATTATTTACCACTTTAATGGAAACAGGCTTTACACAAAAGAAATCACAAAACTGTTTCCTGATACAATGAAAATACTCAAGACTCTGTCTGCAGATCCACAGGAAATAGAGTTTTTACCACAGAAACAATGCATTTTGGAATAGCAGCATGTGGCGATTAGGCTTTTCAAAGTGAATCTGCCCCTATGGACTCTCTGTTTATTCCTCTAACAACTACTGCATGCAGATAAATACAGTGCATGTGCTTGGAAAGGCAGTGGATTTCAGAACCAAACAAATTGTAGACTGCTGTTTGTGGTAATGTCACTTTGTCTCCTGAAATAACAAAACTACAAATTCTTGTTTTACTTGTGTGATCTATTGGATAGTCTTGTACAGGCCTGCCGTGTGAATTGTTTTTCCTGGTAGCCTATGCTACGGAACCAAAACCCCATCCATAAGAGAATGGAGAAGAAAAAAACCTTGGGAGAAACCAGGCTCAGTAGGGACCATATCTCCTCTGGCCGGACACCCAGCATCTAATTTCTAGTTCAATATTAAGCACATGTCAGATTGTGCAAAGTACTTGATATAGTAATCAGATCTAGCCCTTTTAATGCTTTTCTGTAAGTTAGCAAATTTTCCCGCCAAGCTAAACAAAACACTTCTAGCTTTGTTTTCCTCCAGCTACGCTCCATTATCCGGGCTGCTCTCTTTAGGGTGCGAGTGTGCTCATTATACCACAAAGTCAAATTGTTTTCTTTGACCTTTCTTAAGCGCAAAGGAGCAACTGTATCTAAAGTGATCGTATGGTTTCTGTTGCATCATCAAGTTTTTCTGCGCTATTAGACGTGCTAAGGAATTAAGATAAATCAGGGAGATTACTTACAAAGCAGTCTTTTGTGGTAGATATGATGGTTCTAGCAGACTTGTAACAAGGTGCAGAATTTACAGGTTTAGCTATATGGAGTTTACACAAGACTAGATGATGATCTGAGATATCATGGCTTTGCTGCAGAACTTCAACACCATTAACATCAATTCCATGTGACAGTACTAAATCTAGAGTATGATTTTGACAATGAGTAGGTCCTGATACATGTTGTCTAACCACAATAGAGTTAAAAATCTCTAAGAATGCAGATCCTAAAGCATCTTTTGATGCTTCATCTTTTTTTAAATGTCCAGAGAGTGGTGCTAAAACGCATGTTTAACACTGTTTGTGACTGTAGAACTTTTATATTACGTTGGTGCAGGTACGTATTGCAGTGTTTTTATAATGCTTTAGGTACATTTTTGCGGTCATTCAGAATTCAAATATCCAGTGAGTGGCGCTAAATATAAATGCTCTATCCTTTTGGAAATATCCCCTACACCAAACCAAACCTAAACTTACCCGATAGTGTTAACAAATGCAAAAGTAATGTAAAAAACGTATTTGCTGATGCAGCCATTCTATTTTAACTTTCTTATGTGGATATGAGCTGTTTTGTTGAACTATAGTTTCACAGGGGTTCAAACCAGAGCTTTTCACCGCCTGTAACGAAGGAGGCATGCGGATCCATTCGCAAGCTTTTATTTCAAATCATGGTCAGGCGGGCAGAGGTGATAATCGAAAGACAGAACAATGTAGACCGGCTGAATCAGAGTCGAATAAACAGGCAGAGATCGGGGCTGGCAGCAGACAATCAATAAACAGATAAAAAGTCCAGAATCAAACACGGAAAACAAACACAGGCAATAAATGCTCAGAAGTGAGACTCAAAGGGAATTCAAGACCTTGCGGTGAGTGAGTGTTCGACTGTGGCTTTTCTGCAGGGTGTAATGAGTGTGGTGACGAGCTGCAGGTGTGTGTGATTAGTCCAGGTGTTAGTGTAATCAGTCCAGGGATGAATCATGGGAAATGGCGTTCGTGACTGTGGGTGACGTTCTGGCTGGAGTACCCTCTGGTGGACACAATGAGGGACTCCAGCTGGATATCATGACACCGCCTAAGTGCAACGCTATATCACATGAGCTATCGAGTACACCTACTGATCTTGAAAACTTATACGAAGCTGTTTACGTTGCGATATGTTCAAAAGTATCAGTTTTCACATTGTGCAGAATGTTAAAATTGTTTTGAAGTTCCCAGTTGGAGTAACTGTTACTAGTGTTACTTTTTTAGTTTTGCAGAAATGTATGTAGAGACATGTAAAGTGTATAGGTTGGAAAAAGTCAGCAAACAAAATAATAACAAATAAATAAACAGCAAGCAATAGTGTAAATAAATATAATAGAAAAAATGTAAATATAAACAATGCTACTTTTCAATCAATACAATTAAAGTTAGTCAATTGTAAAATAACACTTTTTTTTTATTACATTAAGGACACATACAGAAGCATTAGACTGCTGTCACTTTAAGACCTAATGGCTGGACCAAATATACTGATACACAATGTTTAAAAAAACGAAAATTAAAAACAAAATCCCTTTAAATGTTTCTAATATTGTTTTGAGAGTCTCCTAAAATAGGTGTACATGCATGCAACGTCAAACAACGCTTTTATTTTCTCATAATTGTATTTTCAAAAAGTTATTAACAAGTTATTGTAGTTGCTATAATAGTCTGTAGAGTTTATAGATTATGTACACTTTAGGGAATATGATGTACTATTAAGATACTAATAAGTACCATTTAGTGGTAAATAAGGTAAATGTACATATCTGCCCTAATGATAGATTTGAACCTTTTTTTCATAATGGTTAATGAACTGAAAGTCTCTGACATTAAAGTAAAATAGCTTGCTTCCGAGCGGCAAAATAAGATGGATAGTTCAAGAATAAAAAATGAATGCTGCTATATCATTATTTACTCCACACCCACCTGTAACTGAAAAGAGTTTTGGCATTATGAAGCCATCCGATCAAGCGGACTGAATTATCCGTCTGAAATCCATGCGCTCTCAATAACTCCCAGTATCTCTTGTTGTTAATAGCTTCTGGGAGCTGCAACTTATGAATACCAAGGATATTCAAATACGCCCAAGGGCTTCTACCATGACGTGTGTGTATCATTAGTTGAGTGTGTGAATACCCAGGGAGTGACATGGAAGAGATCTGAGTTAACCCATGTGTGAATCCCAAGGGGGGCGGTGGGAACTTTGTCGTTAATTCACCTGCTCTTGACGGAAACTCGAAGACGTGTTTGTATCGTGTTGTTGTTTGCTTGGCCCGTTCACAAGAAAGGCAGCTGCACACTCAGCCATTTCTCTCTGGGAAATAAGGCTTATTATTGTAAACAGTGAATAATTAAAATCATATTCCAGGAGCCAAAATCTTTTTATTGTGTTGCTAACATGCCTCAGTGTAGCTAATGAGATTTTGGTAATGGGCCGTGCTATCCCACAGGTATTGTAATGGATGCTGGTATGGACACACTGAGCGCAGGCTGGAAATTGCCTAGCCTTGGGCCTCTCACCCTTAATGAGCTTTGATTTCTTCAAAGAAAAGCCTACAAAGACTTTTTGAACCTTGCTCTTTTTCTTGTACTCGTTTTTCTTCTTAAGCCAGTCAGCGGTGTGGGTTGGCTGTTGGAAAATTGCGAACAGGTTTCCCTTGGTGTCATTTTTGAAAAAGAAGAAGCTACTGTTAAATTATATTGGAGGTGATGGTTATAAATATAGAGTGTTTAAAATATTATAATAGGTATTGTATATCTATCTATCTATCTATCTATCTATCTATCTATCTATCTATCTATCTATCTATCTATCTATCTCCGTCGTTCTATCAACCATCCATTCATCCATCATACTATCTGTTGTTTTGTTGATTGTCTATCCTTTTTCTGTCAGCCATTATATCTATATATTTCAATAATATTTGTATTGCTG
Organism: Enteromius treurensis; assembly: GCA_032275025.1. NCBI lineage: Eukaryota > Metazoa > Chordata > Actinopteri > Cypriniformes > Cyprinidae > Enteromius > Enteromius treurensis. The sequence goes on along the minus strand of JAUCMU010000684.1, from coordinate 4,617 downwards.
AATATTTAGACTTCAGATCTTGAAAATAAATGAAAGAAAAGATGACCGTTAAAACTGTGAACTCACTGCTAACCTAGGGGTGTGTATTCCGTAACAGAGATGTTATCAGTCGCTCAGTATGTAGATTTAATTATCTTAAAATGGTTTTATATTCATAAATTAGATTATAATCCATTTCGTTGTGAGAGCACTGTGCTTCCAGAGAGAGCCCGCACAGTCACACTTCTGATTGGTTGTTATGTTTGATTGATTCTGTCGCGTCACGTCTAGCGTGGACACCCAAATTGATTTTCGCTGGAATCTTGTCTATCCTGAAGTATAGTTCATGAAGTATCCTGGGGGCAGTCGTGGCCTTATGGACGGGGAGTTGGACTTGTAACCCAAAGGTCACGGGTGTGAGCCCCAGGTCCGGCAGGGATTGTGGGTGGGGGGAGTGAATAACCAGTGCTCTCTCCACCTTCGATACCACGACTGAGGTTAGACCCTTGAGCAAGCCACCGTCCCACCAACTGCTCCCTGGGTGCCACAGCAATGGCAGCCCACTGCTCCGGGTTTGTGTGTGGTTTTCCACTTCTCACTGCTGTGTGTGCATGCTTGGATGGGTTAAACGCAGAGCAGAAATTCCTAGTATGCAAAACCGTACCATGTCAAATCCTTTTCTTTTCCTTTAAGTATACTACATGTGTGTGTGTCCTTTTCTAGGAAAGTGTCTAACTGTAATCTCTTAGCCTCAGACATAGTCAAAAATTCACCTGAGCTGCTTTGAACATTCTGACACTGTTTTATGAAGGTTCTGGAGGGATCACAAACAAAACATCTGAGATCTCAAAGGATCCGAGCATGACTTCTTTTAAAAGAAAAATCTCATTGAACTGCATGAAGCTATTTTCTGTGAACCAGCATTTGTGGTGCAGCATTTCAGGGTTTCCTGCGTTGATATGTACTGGTGTTTCACACATATTAACAGCTATACTGTAAATCTATAGGTGATGTACAGTATTTATGAATATGAGCCTATATGTAAAGCAAAATGTGCAGTCAGGCAGTAATTAATATGAAATATTCCCTGACAGACTTGAATTTATGTGTGAAGAATGATTGACTGCAAATGTTATTGCTATTAGAATATTAAAGGGAGTGTCGTGGAATGTTTCTAGTTAAGTTTAGCACTATAATATTTCAGTAATTCCAGATGGTTTGTAAGTCATGGGGATTAATGGTTAAAGGTTATGTCAATCCTGTTACTAGTTTTTAATCTCAAGTGTCTTCTTGGGTTTCAGCCTTGATGAATATGAGTGGCGCTACAATTTTAGCTCTCTGAGCATCTGTTTCAACATTTACTAGTGTTAATTGGTTTGATAAACTCATACGCGGAACACTCATTGTTTCCAAATGTTTGACTTAAAGTGTTATTTATTGGTGTTACCAGCAAAACTACCTCTCAATCAAATTCAAGCACAACATGATTTTTGGAGCTATTTTTCCTCCCTGTTTGGACTTATTTCTGTTTCTGATGGCATCCATTCACTACAGAGGATCTGTTGGTGAGCAAGTGATGTACTGTGATGCTTCATTTCTCCAGATCTGTGAGTACATTGCAATGCTTTCCTAAAAATGCAATAGGCCCAGATGAGGCCTAAAATAAATGCTCGGTGTAATCTCATCATAGTTGATAATTTTAATGGCCAGTCTTTGCCCAAGGCTATTAAATAACTCAATCTGCCCCTGGGTCTAACATTTACTATCACCCACAAAAGATGAGGAAAACGTAAAAAAAAAATAAAAAAAAAAAGGATAAGCCTAGTAATTTTGTTATTCTAATTATGCACAATTATATGGTTAGTTGCATCTGATTATTTGCATTTAGCATTGATTTTCCCTGCTGCCCCCAAATTCCAAGCTTCTTTCACAAGCATTGGATGCAGAAGCATCTATATTTTCAGAAAGAAAACAAACAAAAAGGAAAAATAGCTGTAAAAAGATAATTATAATCTAAAGCTTCCTCAAAACAGCCAGACAAGCGTGAAGTCCCAGCATCAGAAAGCAGAGCATAAAGCAGGTAAAGAGGTGGGATGTCTTTCAGCACCTACTCAATGAGGAACAGATGCTGACCTTTATCCAAGAGTCACTGTGGGAAACAGATGCGGAAACAATGCCAAAAATGGCCCACCGTCATTTTGCTAACGAGACTTGCCAACACTCAGCTCCATCAGGGTGATTCATTAAACAAAGCCTCTTTAAAGAGCACTGCAAAAGACATGCCAGTCACCTTAACAGGTACACCGATGAGACTAAAGACAAGTTTGCTAATAATGGAGGCGTTAAAAAAATCCTATAGAGATTTAGATGTGTTCTTCACGTTTCAATCTCTATAGCTCTTCCTATACTTTCTTTCATTTTCTCAATAACGTTATGCTGCTTATTTATGTGTGTGATGTCGATAAATTTCAATGTTGTTAAACAAATTTTCTTAATACTGTATATGACCATGAAATTAATATTTTTAATAGAACTAAATGTTTTGCTTTTCAATTTGATAATATCAACATTCTTTAATCGTTGTTCTTGGTATTGAAGATCAGTGGATACATCTATAAATCAGTAGTATTAATTATGATCTGAAGTATGAGGCTTAATCTATTTTTATTTTAATAATCAATTTTTTAGGGGATACACACTACCATTCAAAAGTAGAAGTGTGTTATTTTAGATTTGTTTTAATTAATTAATATCTTAATTTGTTTGAAATAAGTATGCTAAAATTATGCTAAAAATAGACATATTATTATAGCATAAATACTCTATCTTCGGGGTCACATGATCTTTCACAAATCATTTTAATATGCTGATTTTGTGTATCATTTTGTATTATTATGAATATTGAATATATGCTGCTTAATATTTTTGTGAAATCTATAATATTCAGAATTATTTGTCAACTAAAAATTTCAAAAGAACAACATGCATTAGGAAATTAAAATCTTTAATATATTACAAATGTATTTGCTCTGCTCAAATGCTTCCTTCCTGAATAAAAGTATTAATATTTTTCACAAAAAAAAAAGACCCCAAAGTTTACAACAAACTCAGTGCACGTGTTTGTTATTTGTTTGCATTTTGATCTATGCTTTCAATAGCACAGCTGTGGTAATGGATAGAGAATTGGTGAGGACATATTGCCGTTGTCACTTTCTTCAACTGATAACGGCCACAACCAGCAGTCAGCATTACAAAAAACAAATTCCTGCACATTACAGCACACATTAACAAAGTACCAAAGAATTAGGGATGCTTCCTCTGTAGTAGATAGAGCCCTCTTGCAAGCTTAAAAAAAAAACAGCATGGCAGAATAAAAGAGAAACAGGATGAAAGAGTTTTGACATTATGAGTATGATTTTAACAGCAAGGTTTCTATTGAACCACTGCATGGCCATACAATGTCAACTGCCTTTTAATATATAAAAGGAGACCGGTTATGGGAAAATAGGATTTTCTGTTCTCTTCTGAAATAAAAGATGTTGATCAGCTGTGTAGACATGCACCACCGCTATTCTAAGTTCACCTTTTTGCTAAACTTGATATAAAGGGTGTGAACAGCTCAATTATGATGGCTTTTTATAACCAAACCTAGGGGATTTATCACAATTTGCACCTGTACTTTTGTAGAAATAATGTTTGTGGGCTTGCGCTTGGTGGTATATGATCAAAACCAAAGGCCTGTAATCTCAGAGAACAGACAGTCAAGGCAGTAATTTTGCAGTGTGCTCGTAGAATTGCTCTCTAACATAAATGAGGCTTTTAATGGTGGTCTGGAAGAAGGCATATGCACCTCATGATCAGCCATACTTGTCTGCTGTCTTCCTCATTACATTATTATATTATTTTGGTACAGAAGGAAGTCCAAAGAAAATATTTTTGTTTTCTTGAGTACCAGTGGATCAAAACACGGTGGCGATTCAGTGATTGTCAACTGGTTTCGCTTTTCATTGGATGTCAAGTGGTGACCCTGCATCAGCAATTGGGTTGTTTTGACCCACCAATTGGTTTAAATGTCTAACCCTATACTATGGACAGTAACCTAACTGTTGAGTCAAAACCACCCAACTGCTAGTTCTGTCCATATTTAACCCAGCATTTTTTAGAGTTTATATAGTCCAAAACAGGGTTTTTCGAAAGTGGTGCCCTTCGAAAAGTTGTGTACCTTTGTGGTACACTCTCAGAAATAAAGGTATAAAAGCTGTCTCTGCTGTGGCATCTTTTCAAAAGGTTCTAATATGTATGATTTAGGTACACTTGAGGTAGTAATATGTAGGTATACATTTTGGAAAGATACCACCAGACTTGACTTGTATATGCGCAGATGTTTGTTTAAAAAAAAAAAAAATCATATTCATTATGTAAAAAAATAAAAATACATAAAAAGTGTATTATATAAAAGTAATAATAATTCATTATAATTATAATAATTTTTTTTATTTAGTTATAATTATTCATGGTATTGTTTTAATGTAAATATCAAAGTAATATATGTTTGCTAATTTATTCAAATCTGCTAAGGGATCCTTGGCCCAAAAAAAATATTAAAGCTCCCTGTTTTTTTTTTTTGTTTGTTTTCTT
>JAUCMU010000683.1:0-11308 GCA_032275025.1 Enteromius treurensis | reverse complement strand
CTGGACATCGCGCTGGTTTCATATGAATTACTTTATCACAGAATATTTGTTTTCGATTAGACTATCTTAGTGTAATAATAGACATATCAAGCTTTCTACAGATATAACTTTCATGTTTCTTTGTGGATTATTTGCTGAGTTTCAGTTTTATTTCAGTGACTCATTGCTTACTGAAGATCGTGCAGACCAACGCAGCAGACAGCGCACCCTATTTGTTTTCTACATTTTCAAAATGCAATCTCGAAGTTGTGTTGTCATTATATGTGTTTACAAATTAACTGATTCGATTGGTGTATTGCTCTTATCTGTACGATCAAAACTCAGTGAGTAATTTAAGTTCTTTTTGGTGTCATCAGAAAAAGATACCTCAACCCGCATATATGCGGGAGCGGACTCCAGGGGGTTAAAAAGCTTCCCATACACACATGCAGAGGTGTATATACAAAAGATTGGTATCATTTTAAAGGAAACCTTTTGAATTGACATAAACACTATTGAAATTTATTTAAAGTATTGTATATATTGTCTGTGTTATAATAAAGACAAAAAAGAAGCTTTTTCTTTTCTTTTTTTTTTGTAAACTGAACTTTGAAAGTGTATAGTTCAGGCCCTGAGTGAAGAAGGAAATCCCCCCGTATGAAGGTTCGGTGTCCGAGTCATGGCCAGGAGTGCCATTCGAAGTCCCCATGGTGCCCAATCCACAAATATTGGATCCCAGCCCCGAATCACTGTCAGGGGTGCAGTTTGAAGGTTCTGTGTCTGAGTCACAGCCTGGAGTGCCGTCTGAAATCTCTGTGGTATCCAGTCCACAAATATCGGGTCCCAGCCCCAAATCACGGCCGGGGAACCGTATGTACTGTGGCCACCCGAAGGGCCAAAACCACCGTGGCCGCCCAAGGGTCCCGATCCGCTGTGGCCACCCAAGGGTCCCAATCCGCTGTTCCACGTGCTTTACCTTGTTTGTAACCCCGCCCCTCTCATTAGTTTTTCACTCCCTTCCAGCCGCCAAATGAGGTGGTGGTTCTGGGGCTTCATGGGCAGGGTCAGCTCCCGGGTGGACCGGTTTCAAGAAGGATACATGGAAGGATGGAGAAATACGATATCAGGAGGGAGTTCCAACTGGTATGTAACTTCATTTATTTGCTTGAGAATTTTGAAAGGACCAACATACTTTGGACTCAGCTTTTAATGTGGAGAGCCAGACCCATTGTCCAGGTTGGTAGGGAGAGATTGGTCGACGTCTTCTATTGGCCTGGATCTCTTGGGTCCTCACAGCCCGCTGGAGACGAACATGAGCACTCTCCCTCTCACTGCGCCATATCCAATTGTCGACAGCAGGAACAGCCCTCCATACCTGGGAAGTAAACTGGCTTCCCCGATCACTGACATTGTAATCAGGTAGTCCATACACTCTGAAGACGTGTTCAAACAATGCAAGGGCTGTTTTTATGGCAGTGGGCAAACCTGTGAGAGGAATGAGTCGACAGGATTTAGAGAAGCGATCAATTATCACAAGGATAGTGGTAAAACCATTGAAAGGGGGCAAGTCGGTGACAAAGTCTATTTAGAGGCTGGACCAGGGTCTTTGAGGAATTGGTAATGGTTGAAGCAGCCCAGACGGCAGTTCCTTGGGGGTCTTAAATTGAGCACATACTTGACAGGACTTAGTTTGTTACCTCCCTTGTCATAGATGGCCACCAGAATGAATTTTGTATCAGATGAAGGGTACGTGAAATGCCTGGATGACCTGCACTGAGTGAAGAGTGGACCCATTGCATAATGCGTGGATGAAATGTAAGTGGTACATACTGTTTGTCAGGTGGAGAATTAGCAGGGACGGGATCTTGTTGTTGTTCTCGTTGTAACTGCTCCATGATATCCCAACTGACCGGGGCTAACACAACTGTGGGTGGTAGAATTAAGTCAGGTGTTTTTTTGTTTATGAGAGGTTTGTGTCTACGAGAGAGTGTGTCTGCCTTACCATTCTTACTTCCAGGTCTGTAAGTAACTGTGACTTGGAACCTTGTAAAAAACAGTGACCATTGTGCTTGGTGGGGATTCAGACGTTTTCCACTTTTAACATATTCAAGGTTCTTATGGTCAGTAATAACTTGGAATGGGTGCACAGCTCCCTCTAACCTATGCTATGGAGGAGTGTCTCCACTCCTTCATAGCAGCTTTCATGGATAGTAATTCCTTGCTCCCCACATCATAATTGCGTTTGGCAGGTGACAATTTCATGGAAAAGAAGGCTTGGATACATTTTGCTGTTGGGATAGCACTGCCCCATCCCACAATCTGAAGTGTCGACTTCCACAATAAACGGTAGGTTAGGGTCGGGATGCTTTAATATGGGAGCTCAGGTGAATCTCTCCTTCAATGTGTTGAATGCTTGGTTAGCCTCACTATTCCAAAAGTTTTTCTTTGGTTTACCTTTCAGCACGGAGGTCAGAGGTGCAGCCACAGAACTGTAGTCTCGAATGAACCATCTGTAGAAACTGGCGAAAGCCAAAAATCTCTGCAATTCTTTAACTGACATGGTTTGAGGCCATTCCGTTACTGCCTGTACCTTGGTTTCATCCATCTTGATGCCTTGGTGGCTAATGTGATAGCCCAGAAAAGAGGTGGTATGTGCATGAAATTCACATTTTTCTGCCTTTACATACAGTTGATTTTCAGTAATATTGACAGAACTGTCTTGACATGGTTGATATGTTCTTGCTCGGATCTTGAATAAATGAAGATCTCATCAATTTAAGCAATTACATACTTGTGAAGAATGTCCTTGAAGATTTCATTCATGAATGACTGGAAAACAGCTGGAGCGTTAGCAAGGGGAGAAAGTGAGAAACCCCGTTTTCCATTCGTCATCTTCTTTAATCCTGATGAGGTTGTATGCACTCCTCAAATCCAATTTGGTGTAGATTATAGCTTCACGAAGTTGTTCTAGTGCACATGGTACTAGAGGAAGTGGGTAGCGAAACTTGACTGTTACATTATTTAAGTCTCTCCATCGATACTCCATCCTTTTTGCCCACGAAGAAGAACCCTGCTGCTGCTGCTGGTGACGTGGAGGGTCGAATAAAGCCATGAATTTAGAGCCTATTCAATATATTCCTCCATAGCTTGACTCTCTGTCCTGGAAATGAGATACACTTTACTTTTAGGAGGCATGGCATTAAGTAGGAGGTCAATCACACAGTCCCATGGTCTGTGTGGAGGTAGTTGGGTTGCTCTGGACTTACCTCGAAAAGTTGTTAATAACATGTTGCGATCTTAATGTCAATTTGTACTTCAGGGTTTTCAATGGTGGTTGTATAACAGGGTTGTTGTGTTGACTTGAGACAGTGCTTGAGACAGGAAGGAGACCATTTCATTAGCTCACCATGGAACCAAGAAATGTCAGGCTCGTGAACTGATAGCCAGGGATATCCTAAGATAATTTCATACTTAGGGGAGTCCACAATGTAGAAGGTGATCGATTCTTGATGAAATAATCCAACCTTGAGTGTCAGGGTTATGGTCTGTTGAGTGATGCCTGTTCCAATCAACTCATTGTCCACAGACTTGATTTGAATGGGGGGTGTACATGGTCGAGTGGGGATGTAGACTTTTCGATGGTGTGCTGACTCATGAGATTTAGAGGTGCTCCAGAGTCAATCATTGCTGTGAGTCCAATAGGCAGAGTATCAATGTTCAACATGACGGTAAGTTGAAATTATTTGTTTGGAGGAGGTAGAAGTGGTAAATGTTTACTTTTCTCTTGAAGCTTGTGTGGACATCCAATACTGTGATGGCCTGGTTCACCACAGTAGAAACATAGCTGATTTACTCGACGACGCATCTTGATGCACTGAGTGGCATGGGTTCCTCCGTAACAGTCATTTCAGTGGTGGAAGAACTCTGTATAGTGGGTGCTGTTCTCCAAATTTTCAAGTGACCAGGAACTTGTCCAATGAGGTTGTCAATTTTAATCGTTAACGTGACATAATAAGAAAAAAGACAGGTCCTTTGCAGGCCAGTTCTGTTTGAAGCTCTATAGTAAGGCTGTTACAGAACATAGTCTTGAGTGAGACATCGTTCCATCCGCTTTTTGCTGGAAGAGTTCTGAACTTGAAGGCGAACTCCGAAGCCGCGCATTTGCCCTGAAACAAGTGAATCAACTGCATTGAAACATCCCTGCCTCCTGCAGGATACTCGAATCCCTCTCAAAGCTGTAGAAGAAAAGTACTCCACAGAACCTGAGATTCTGAATTCTGAGATCACTATCCCAGACTGCAGTGGCCCACTCGAATTCATATGCAGAAGTTTATTACAGGTGTAAGGCAGAGACAAGTCAAAGAGTTCAGGCAATGGGTTAGTAACAGAGAGGCAGTCCGAATTGGCGTCACACACAGGGAAGATCCAAGAGGCATAAACGATAAGGCAGGCAATGGGTCCAAACAGAAACACAAACTTCAGTCCAATAAACGTACCAAATCCAAAGGAGAATCCGAGAGAGCGTGGGTCAGTAAACAGGCAGAATCATATACAGAAGTCAGGCAGAATAACAGGGAATAGCGCTTGGTAAGGCAGATTAACTGGCAATACCTCGCAGTGAGCTGAATTCAGGTCTCTGGCATTATGCTGGGCAAACAGGAAATGAGTACAGGGGTAGCAGAGTCGAGTCAGCACTGGGGCGAGGGCTCCCTCTGCTGGCGTGGCGTTACACTACTAAGTAGTAGTTTTAATAATAATAGTAGTATAGCCTACTTGCCTAAGACGCCTTTTGCTTGTCTCTGCACTAATATTTCAGTTTGTCTCATCTGAAAAACAACAAATGTTCATATGTTGCACACACACACACACACAAATGATTTGCAAATGATGATTTGTTTTATTTTTAAGAATGATAGTAGCTTTACCTGGTTGGTAATTGTCAAGTCCTCCCCAGCCTCAGCAGTTTTAGATCAAAAGTCAAAGTCAACTTTATTGTTAATTCTGCCACATGTACAGGACATACAGAGAATTGAAATTACGTTACTCTCAAACCCTTTCTGAATAGAAATATAAACATTTAAATACAAAGAGAGTGTTAAAAATGCAAGTACAAAAATTAAAAATTAAAATAAATACAATTATACATATAACAAGAAGTATATATGTATATGTACATATATATATATATATGTGTGTGTGTACATATATATGTATATATATAAATATATACACATAAATATAAATTTAAGACTTTTATACATTTGGAAATATATATAAAATATATTTATTTATTGCAATACTACAAAAGTGTATGTAAATTGCTTTTTAAACTACTATGAAGTTCTTTTGCTTATTCAACACAATGATATTCATCAGCCTCATGGTGTGAGAATGAAGTTCAACTCCTGTCCTGGCACATATTCCTTTTTGGATCATTGAACTGTTCTGACAAATCACAGGGGGTTATTACCACAGCTCAGGACCCAATTCAAAAGTCACCTGAATTACACACCAAATTAGCCCATTGAAAATGAATGCCCTCCCACTGTGTTCTGCAGTGTAAGTAGATTAATGTTGCATTGGCTGTGTAAAGGGCTTTGGCTCCTACAGCACTTGTGTAAGATGTTTCTTTCTACATCTCCCACTGTGTTGACCTTCTAATCAGTTATTAACAAAAGATGCATTGGTTTTAGCTTCGAATAGGCAGGATTTAGTTCATTTGAGTTTTTGTTCCTGTGATTATTGCATGTATATATATATATTTTTTTTTTTACATAATGTGCTTAATGTCCTTCATATGCAGGCTGTGAGATGATTGATGCATTATTGCATCACATTTTTTAGACAGCCATTCAAACTTGGTCATTTTTTTTTAAAATTTCTACTTCAGATTCTTCTTTAACTTATGGTAGACATTTTTACCTTTGTTCAGTTTCTGTGGTGGGCTTTTAGGGTGAACTTTTATTTCTTTGTTTCAGGCCTCATTGTGTCCATGGAAAAGCAGAAGTCTCACAAGTTTCTGTGTCTGCGGGTTGGCAAGGCCATGAAGAAGACGTTTTTGTCCAACGCCAGCGCATCCATGCAGCAGTATGCACAGCGTGACCGCAAGCATGAGTACTGGTTTGCTGTTCCTCAGGAGAGGTGTGTCAGACGTGTAGAATTTAGTTTGTGCCCATTATTTGTATAGAATCTGCTGTACCTTACACTCAATTCTGAAAAAAAGCCACAAACTTTTTTAAATGTTGGTCATATCTATCTATCTATCTGTCTGTCTGTCTGTCTGTCCGTCCGTCCATGTTTTTTAGGTATGGTTTGTTCCATGTCAATATTTTATTTTGCCTGTTTTCTTTTTTCTAAATTTGTAATTTTATTATTTATTATATTGTTTTTTCATTTTGGTTTTACAAAATGGATTATTTTTATGGATTATTATTTTATTTATCATCATTATTACTATTATTTTAGGTTCAGATGTGACATATTCATGTTTTTGCCTTTTAGATTCACACAAAACACATTTCTTTATAAAATTAGACAGAATTATTCAGAAGTCACCTTCATTTTCAATGAGAAATGATGTAAATGGTAACTAAGTTAGTATTAGTGTAAGTATTAGTATTAGTATGGGCTGAAATGTGACTAATTCATATATTTGTCAGATCCAGACGAAACATGTTTTTCTATGAAATTACACAGCATAATTTAATCGAAGTCAGTTTAATTTTAAATGAGAAATGATGTCAATTTAATATGGTCTCATTATGCGATCAGCTTTCTAGCGCTTTAACAGTGCTGTCTTCGTTTTATTTCATCAACCCTTTGATTTAACACAAGCGCTCAGTGTTATTCATCCCACTGGAACTTATTCTGTCTGTTATCACTGTATGGGATGAGTCACAGATATTTTTTTAGAAAACACTCGCCGGGCTAAATCAAAATAAGAGAGTCAGAATAGATTAGCTTCGACACAGTCTAGATGTTAGGAAAAGACCTCCGGACGTGCTGTTTGGTGTAGTCCTGAACAGAGTCTGTACTGCTGGAGAGCTGCAGAGGTCTGTGGCCAAACTGCTGTCTGTTGTTGTCACTGAGACAAGGCCAGGCGCGGCTACGTGACCTAGTTGGGTGGCGACCCGGATGATCAGTGTAAAGTATCATGACAATAGTGCGTGAGCAGGGCCCGAGAGACCAGGCTTTGAAGCTCACACTGCCTGTCAGCCGCCTGTCGCGTCCTGATGCAAGTCACACTGAGTTTTCCACAGCTTTGCCTGTTTAAACACAAAAAAGCAAATGCTACATGCACTGCTGTTCAAACGTTTGGGTTCGGCAAGGACACTTTAGTGACAGTGGAGATATGTATCATGTATTTTCATTTCAAATAAATGCTTTTCATCAGTTTCAGTTTCTACAAAAATATAAAGCTTTTATGTTAAAATATAATATTGTAACTATTTTCCTCACTCAGCATAATCAGCATATTAGAATGATTTCTGAAGGATCATGTGACACTGAGGAGTAATGATGCTTTGCCGTCACAGAAATAAATTAAATTATTATTTTTTGTTGTTAAATTAAATTATTAAGTTTTCTGTTTAAATGAATTGCTTTTTTTTCTGAGCCAAAAACTAAATTTAACTTCTCAAATGTAATTCAGTGAAACAATCTTGCATATTTACAACAAATTTTTGACATTAAAAGATTAATTACTTTCACCCCAAATACTAATAAGTTGTAATTTGACTGTTGTTGTTTTTTTAATAGTTCTTAATAAATTAGAATGGAACACATTTAAACAGACATGTTTGTTATGTTCTATTTGGAATGTTCTTTACACTACCAGTTATAATTTAACCATGTCTAAATCCATTTCACAGAATCCTAATTTTTCCATAAAAATAAAAAAGCTGGAAATACAGAAAAATAAAATTCAGCATATTCTATTTAGCTCATAAGCATTTATCATTTAATAGATATTCAATGACATGTTTGTCATTATTTCTCTAGGTCAGACCACCTGTACGTTTTCTTCATCCAGTGGAGCCCGGATGTTTTTGGGGATGGAGTAGGAAGCATCAGTCGTGATCCTGGCTTCATCGTAGTGAAGAAAATCGAGGAGTCAGAGGCAAACGAGGAGAAGCAAACAGTAGAAATTTCAGCTAAAGAGTGGGAGGTACTGTACGGCCCCGTCCAGCTCACATGTTTGGATTGTTATCATATCTGTGATTTACGCTCGTGTCTGTATTCTGTGTTGATTATGCACTGTATTTGATTCAGATATTTTCTCTTTATAGTATTTTGCACCTGTCTGTTTGCTTTTATTGTCTGTTTCTGTGTTCCAGGTTTCTGGAAGTGTCTTTATTGTGTTCCCCGCACTTCATACACCTTCATGCACCAGTCATAAGTTGTTGTCAGAGCTCCTGTATTGGAGCTTGCTAAATGTTTCTCAGACTGGGTTGTTTCGGTGAACCCAAGATGCATTGTGCACTGTGAGCTTGCAGCTGGTGTTTTGCATGAGTGTGCAATTGTTTTATTATTTCATTTGTTTTGTTTTATCAAGACAGAGGCACATGTATGCAGTTTATGCATGCATGCATCCCTCAGTCGTGTCTAAAAAGGCATGGTTTAGCCCGACTATGTCATGAATCCCGAATGAGATACAAGCAAATCATGCCTACAGGTGCAAGTGTTGTTACCTGATGTATTATGCGTGGTGTGTCTTTTATAAAGCTCTGTTTGAATGTTTTACTGATTGGATAATACCGTCTGATATTTCCCCCGCATGTTATTGTGTTCTGGTTGGCGCATTGAAACCAATCTGTGGCACTGAGAAACCGATACTACGACTGCAGTGGCATTTAAATTTGACTTTAAATTAATGATGTAGGGAACAAAATAGACTGATTTGTTATTCGGGAACTGGAGGATCTTTACAAAGCCACATGATCTTTTGATATGAATAAGTAAAATTAACTTTCTCTGATCATGGCCGCTGGGGTGGCGTGAGTCATGAACTCAACTGGATATTGTGACCCCCGGGATCCTCGGGAGATCAATTGTAACACTAAACAATCTGAGCGATGACATTTGTTTAGCACATGCTCACACAGGCTACCTCTTAAGTGTAGTTGTTTTTCTTTGTGAAACTGCATTTTGAATATAGGCATGCCTGTAAATTTAAACATTGTTTGGCTTGTGGTTGTGGGCATTAACATATAACATAATTTTATTAAAATATCAGCTTGAAAGCTTCTTTAACAGGTATAACATGATCAGGTGCTGTTGCTATTAAAACTGAAAAAATGAGGCTGTTTTCAGTTTTGACTTGATTTATCTTAATAATATAATTTGGAATGCTCTGTATGTAAAGAATAATGCAGGGCTAGCTGTGCATTAAATGATTTTACTTTTGTTGCACGATAAGCATTTTCAGTATCGTTTTTGTAAATTAATTATTTAATAAATAAATATTCAAGAATGTTTTTAAATTTGAATTTACTTATTATTAGAAGCCTATTAAATAATGTGATGATCAGACATCTGGTACAATATTTATATATTAAGTTTTGCTACTTTTTCTAAAAAAATATTAGTGAAAAGCCTACTTAAAGAACGATATGGGGATCATGCCCAAAAATGCTGTCTAGGTAGGCAGCTCACTAGGTTTTTAAGTGTTCATAGTTGGTGACATTTGAAACATGACCAGAGTGTTTCAGTTTTGCTCTTCTACTTGCAAAAGCGGTTTATTAGTTTAATGATAAGGGCAGGAAATACATGCATGTTCAGTCCAGATAAGGAATAGATGTGTATTTAACTTAGAACGAGTCCTCATCGACAGCCTTGTCAGTTTTGATCCCTCCGCGTTATAACACCAGCCATTTGACTCATTCGCAAGCATTATCGATCAAAATATTTAGGGATCGCATTTAAGTGGGAATGTTCCTTTAAAAGTGCTGAAAAACTTCCGGACAGGAGGCGTGACGCATTTTTAGAGAGCCAATCAGAGATCGAATTCTTCCATTAGGTCTGATGTCATTGGCTCACATAAGTGTCCGTCATTGTCTTGCCTTCGTGTTTATGTCTGAGTATGACATGTTGGAAGGAAGGCTGAATGTGACAGACAATCAGATCATGTTCTCCAAGCGGGTGAAGGAAGGAAAACCTCTGACTCCTAAGTACACTTATGTATGTAAACGCAAGTGTCAAGTGAATGCGTGCGCTAAAGGGTAACGTGTGATCGAGCTGTTGAATTATTAGCGTATAATGTCTGGCTGTGTTGATTGACACGGGCTGTCTAATGGGTTTTTGTTACTCCTTTAAAGTAAAACATTGTAAAAGTGCGATATGACAGTCTGCTGTTGCTGTTGATCTGTGATGTTGGAACTTGTTTGTCTGTGAATCAGTGAATGTCTCACCTGAGACGAGATGCATTTTTTATTACTGCTCTAGTTTACATTCCAACTTGTACATTATTAAGGGCTGTAAAGTGGCAACTTATCGGCTAAAACTTTTATTTACCGTCTTGTAGTAGTATGACCTTAGGTCATTTCCCTTTTACTGTCGATTAATGCTGCAAGTCTGTGTGTTGCTGGACTTTAAAGGAATAGTTCATCAGGAAAAAAAAACGTCATTACATTCCAAATTCCAAACCAGCATGACTCACTTTCTTCCGCGACACACGCAAGAGAACAAGCCTGGAATACACCGCGCGATTTCCGCTGTCTGAACAAATTGACGCCAGTTGAGGAAAATCAGAGCCAGTCTACAGATTGAAGCTAACAGATTCCCTATAAAATCGGGTTGTGTTTTATGGTCATAGTTTTTAGCTTTTTTTAGCTTCAGACATTTATTCTGTGATGCTCAGATTTCCTTTGTCACTATTTACAGAGTCTGTATGCCTGTTTTAAAAATCTGTTCAGGTTTTAAAAGTCGTGTAGTGTATTCCAGCCTGTAAGTGAACGGAAAAAAGCATTACTGCTACTGCTCTAGTGCCTGGTTGTTGAATTAATCATTCTTATGAATTGGATCTTTTCAGTGAATCGCTTGTTCCAGTCACCTAAAACGAAAAAGCCTGATTCGTGAATGGCTTCAACTCAAGTTAATGACTTGTTTTTATAAGAAAGTATGGTTTCAGTGTCGCGTAGCCAGGGGCGTAGCACCAAATTCTGGGCCCTATGCACAAGCAGTGGCCACGGGCCCCCGTAAGCTCGAGGTTCACAACTACCTACGACACCATTTAATACATCAATCAACTGATGCATTTACATTAGTTAACAACATTTATTGTGATCTTAAAATTATATTTAAAGGAAAATAAAATGTTGCTCCTCAGGGG
>JAUCMU010000682.1:0-11315 GCA_032275025.1 Enteromius treurensis | reverse complement strand
TTTTAAGGCAAGTGGTGATGATTTGAGAAGGCTAAATTGATCAGTCATATTTTATGATCAGCTCTCTGTCTTCCGCTCGCCGCTTAGTACTTTAAAAAACAATATTTAACTAACAAAAAATGTCTAAATTAGCTTAATAAAAAACGGAACAAAATATAATCGTTCTGTAGTTACACTCAAAATCGAACTATTTTAATAGCTGAAACAGCAGTATATAAGACTTTTTGATAGAGGGGAAAAAGACGGGCTCAGGATGGCGATTCTGATAAGCTTTCGGACACGTGCTGAGCTCGGGCCTGAATTTGAGGCCCTTGCAGGGCTCTATAAATGAATTTCCTTATAGAATAAAAACATTTTAATAGTCTAAATGAAATAAGGTA
Source organism: Enteromius treurensis (assembly GCA_032275025.1). Classification (NCBI taxonomy): domain Eukaryota; kingdom Metazoa; phylum Chordata; class Actinopteri; order Cypriniformes; family Cyprinidae; genus Enteromius; species Enteromius treurensis. Next base: position 10,935 of record JAUCMU010000682.1, on the reverse strand, counting down.
ACGTTAGGCTGGCTTCATACTGCTTACCGAACTCAGATGATTTTTCAAACTTGTTGTGCTGCAGTGGTAGGCCAGTTTCAAATCGCATATTTGACACACTGCCTTTATTTTGTCTTCAGTTAATTTAAAGCGCTCCCACGCAACTGAGGTCTTCGGTATTTTTGTCTTCTCTCTGAGATAAAGTAAATCACGATGTTGGCGTTGCCCCAAGGGCTAGTCATTTAAGTGTTACTGAGAACCGTTTCGCAGGGACCGATGACACGTGTTACATTTTTTTTTTCTTTCGAATATTCGAATCTCAAAATGAAAAATCGAATGCCATCCCTCCAAACGAATATTCAAATATTCTGGTCCAGCCCTACCTAATATCAACACATTTCGTGTTTTGTGTCCATTCCAGTGCAAATGCAAATTACCTTGCTTAAAAACAAAGAGCCATAAAAGGTCCCTCCAAAGGATCAACACACTATTGGCTCTTTGGGGTGTGACCTCAACATGTTTCAAAAGGCCCCACGGCAGTGACCTGCCTTGCTTTTTACTTTTTTGGATGCTGGATCCCCACCATCTCTCTCGTCTCCTGGCTAAGCTTCCTGGATCGATGCAACCACATGGACCTAGATGTAGCACATTCTCCTGTCTTTTGAGACACTAAGATGGGGATTTAGCTCCACGGCAACACCAAAGTTTTGAGCTAGACCGTTGCGTCCTTGATTTTTTTACATTTACCCAAGATCCACGGATCGCCACAGATCTCGCTCCCAGCTCTTCTTTCATCTACCAATCATCAGAGTCAGGACATCTTTTGGGAATTCTTCGCAGAACATTATTGCCAATCCAAAACCTTGGAACCATCAGGACTTTGAGACTGCATCGGACCCTCACCAACGAGGCAATGCAAGCATCGTACATATAACTAAATGAAACAGAGGTTTAGTTATTAGTCATGGAACCCGTTATGAATGGCACTGATGGTTGTACAGGTGGTCACCTGACTCTCTTTTCATAACTTCAATATTATCTCTTTATAATTGTTTACCCTTAAGCTTTCTTTGCACTTTCACCTTTTGTGAGTGTATTTATGCTTGTGTTTTCATTTATGCGAGATAACGTAATGTTAATAAAACTTTTGCACAAATTACATGAGTTTCTGATTCTGACATGTAAATTAATGTCCTTTTATTATTTCAACCCTTGCTACATGCTCTAATGCTGTGATACTGTAAGCAGGTGTTTTTCTGTGGCCACGAAATATCCCTTCTTAGAGTTTATATTAACTTACATGAATGTTCGCTGAATGAACAGACTAGTTGATGGTAATTCTACTACAGTTACTACTTGCAGCTGATATAAATGATTGCAATTAATCATAATTAATAGTTATTATTTATATACATTTCCCTTAATGAGCTTATATGCTACACGTGATAAAACTTGAAGATTGCAATTACATTGAGCAATGAGTTTTTGATGTACTGGATGTGTTGACCTTATGCATTTTCACACAATGCTGTGACCCTTGTCTTGGAGTTCTTTCAGATAAATTTTTTGCTAACACATATTTTTTTTAGCAATTATGCTTTCTTAAGTTAGGTTAAGAGCACTGGGATTACTCTTCTTGGACCCATACCAAAAAATATGCATTTTCTTATTAGTGATACATTACTGCTCATCTCATTGTCTCATTGAACAACATTGCTTTTCTAATGCACATCAAGCATGAGGAATTACTGCTCTGAATGCAAAAATAAATGTTTTTCTCTAATACACAATTAACAACACCTTTTCATTCAATACTTTTTGAAACCAGTTTAACAGCTCTAAATTTTCTCCTATAATGCCTGATAAGGTTATAGAACACCTGACAAGATCAGAGACAAGACCATTCCTTCATCCAGAATCCATCCAGACCCTTTAGATTCCCAGCCCCATGTTGGTGCTTCTCCTCTTCAGTTCACCCCACCCATTTTCTCTGGGGTTCAGGACAGGAATAGCCATAGCAAAAGTTTTGTTTTGTGCTCAGTGACCCATTATTGTGGACAACAAACTGGACGACATCGGACTCCATTGAATGACACAGCGAAAGTTTAGAGACACTACGTCTTTGTTTTCATGGAGCTATTAGCGATCTGCAGAATGCTCACCCTGATGGACTGTTTATTATCGCCAGAGATTTCACTGACTGGCAGCTTTTTAGGGAAACTCGGCTGGTTGGTTGTTCGAAACATCTTGGAGAACTAACCACAGATCTTCGGTGGATGTAGACTTTCTCACATCCTTCTGTTTCTTCATGTAATCCCAGACAAACTCAATGATGTTGAGATCAGGTCTCTGTGGGGGCCATGCCATCACTTCCAGTACTTCATGTTCTTCTTTATGCTGAAGATAGTTCTTAATGACTTTGGCGGTATGTTTGGGGTCGTAGAGGAACCTCCACCATGCTTCATTGTTGCCTGCAGACACTCATTATAGACATACAACCAAGATGGTGGCATGTGCACATCGCGAGGCTCAGTGTCTCTCCAGTTTTGCGGTATTTTTACTGCTCATTTCGGGGCTGTACGTATAGAACAGTAGTGCTTTTACATCTTACATCCGACAAGAGCTTCTGGATATTGGTTTTTGCATTTCTAACAGTTTTATCAGCAACCTTCGACTCGTCCCTGAGATCGCCAGAACAACCTGTCCTACTTGACTGGGCGGACCTAAAACAAAGACAGGGGATGCGCGGAGGGCTAAGAGATAAGCTAAAGCTAACACCACACCGGCACTCTTTGCCCAGCCTTTTTCTCGCCAATGTACGGTCACTGGTGAACAAAATGGACCCTGGACCCTGGAGACCCTGGAACTGCAATGTCATGATTTTCACAGAAACATGGTTAAACAGTGGTATACCAGACAATTGCTATTGCTCTAGCTGAGCACCACGCTTTCCAGGCAGACAGAACAGTAGATGACTCCGGTAAGACCAGAGGCAGAGGATTGTGTATTTATGTTAACAAAGCTTGGTACGTGAACTCTGCTATTGTTGGGAGACATTGCTCAGCTGACCTAGAGTTTCTTATGGTTAAGTGTAGACCATTTTATCTGCCCCGGGAGTTTACAATCCACCATTATAACTGCCGCTTACATTCCTCCCGATGCTGATGCCAAGTTTATCCAGAGGCTGCATTTATTGTTTCGGGGGATTTTAATCACTCCAACTTAAAAACAGTGCTCCCCAAATTTCATCAAAACATTTCCTGTCACACCAGAGGAAACAAAACTTTGGACCATGTATACACAAACATGTCTGAAGCCTATGCTGTGACCAAAAAGGCCAAGCACTGCTACAAATTAAAGCTTATCGAGCATTTTTTCCAACTCTGACCCTCGACACTTATGGCAGGGCATTCAGGCCATTACAGACTGTAAATCCAGCAACTCCACTCCGACAACCACAAATGTCCTCTTTCTGAATGAGCATGACTTTTATGCTCACTTTGAAATAGACAAAAAACAACCCGCTATCAAACAACCACTCACCCATCATACTGACTTCCTCAGATGTTTGTACTGCACTAAGCCGGATCAACGCGCACAAGGCTGCTGGACCAGACGGCATCCCTGGGTGCGTCTTAAGAGCATGTGCAGAGCACAGAGCTCACTGGGGTTTTCACAGACATGTTTCTTGCCCAAGCAGTTGTTCCAACATTCTTTAAATCCACCTAAATTGTGCCAGTGCCGAAACACTCTAGCCCAACAAGCCTGAACGACTGCCGCCCTGTATCACTCACACCCATCATCATGAAGTGCTTAAAGTGGTTAGTCTTGGGACATCTGAAGGACTCTCTCCCACCGACCCTGGACTCACACCAGTTTGCTTATCGCAGCAATAGGTGCACAGAGCATGCAGTCTCCACAGCGCTGCACTCTGTACTCACACACCTGGACAACAAAAACACTTATGCATGAATGCTGTTTCTTGACTTCAGCTCAGCATTCAACACTGTCATACCCTCTAATTTAATCACTAAGCTTAGTGACTTTGGCATTAATACCTCATTTTGCAACTTTGCAAAATTTGGATTATGGACTTTCTGACCAACAGACCACAGCATGTCAGGTCAGGCCGCATCTGATGTACAAAGACTTGCACTAAAACAATGCGTACGGACAAACCTAGAAATGTGCGTACGCACAAAAACATTCAGATGTATGAAACACTGCGTATGTGGAATCCCTCGCATATTCTCTTTGTACATCCGAATTAACGTGAAATTGAGCGCACATGCACGAGTGCTAAACCCCTCCCTGCTTCCTGCCCCGTATAAATATATTAATGACGCTTTTTTACGGAAAAAAAACCCGAAAAAGCAATGGCAAAAAGCAAGCAAGCAAGAAGAGGAACTTTACAGATTGTGAATTGGAGATGCTCCTATAGGTGTAGACCGGAGAAAAACTGTGTTATTTGCAAATTTGCAACAAACGGAGAAAAAAAACCTTCACACGAATGTGCCCTTCCTCTTGATATACAATCACTTAAATGAACAGCGCTTTGTTTTTAATTAGAAAAAAAAAAGACATTTACGAGGGTGGATAAGAACCCACGGCCTCAAAACACTAATAATTAATTTATTTATTAATTTATTGTTAATAATTTTATATGTGCACATTTATTATAGTGAGGTTTGATGTTAAAACATTTTTATATGCATGAATTAAATTAATATGTAGGTTACATTGATTTTATTTTAGGCAAGTTGTGATGATTTGAAACGGCATCAGCTTTTCTGCCGCTGGTCGTTGCTTTTAAAAAACAAAAATGTAACGTTATAGGTTATTTAACAAACAAAAATGTTCCAAACGTTTTTCTTAATTGACTTAAAAGAAAAACTAAATGAAAAATAATAATTTTGCCATTACACTCAAAACTAAATGTAGTTGTAAACCAATTTCGAGAGAAAGCACGGTCGAAACGCATGATCACCGCCTACATCGTTAGCCAACAAGACCGCTAAAATCCACTATAAATAAATCAGATTCCTTCCCTTCAGTATCTCACTTTTGCATTCCTTGGAATCATCCAGCCAGATACAACTTGCTCTAAAACATGACAAGCTCTGACTCATCAGATTATGCCCGCGAAGACCCGGTCCCCTTCTGCTGCTCAGCCTCCTGCCGCTCAACCTCCAGCCACCACTTGGCCTGAGACTCCAGGCAAATCCGAGGTGGCTAGCCGAGTCCGCAGGCCTATCCGCCTAGCTGTCTCCTCTCCACAGAGATGCCGCGCTTACTCCTCAGCAAATGGACTATTCCTGCTCTCCGCCATACTCTCGCCTCCGGAATAAAATTCTCCCGGAAAGCCACCAAATCAGACCTCCTAGATCTCCTGCACGAGCATATGCAGAACACCGCTCCTCCACCATCTGCCAAAGCTACTCCATCTTCATCAAAAGTCAAAGACAAAACCATCAAACTCACCCAGCCATCCTCAGCTCCCCGACGCCGATCTTCCAGACCGTCCGCCAGCCTCAGCCGCAACCCGGAGTCAGCCACTTCCACACAATCCTGGCCGGCCCCTCCATTCTACTCAGCAAATACAGCACCAAGCACCAGCCAGACTAACTTTCCTTTCTCTTTCCCTACAGACAATCAGCCTATTGGACAGTCATTCCCTGACACTTCTTTTCCTGAGGGAACCCCCGCTTCTTTCTCAGCTATCCATTCTTCCATCCCCTCTAACCCCGCTCCAGCTCCTAACCCCAACCCACCCATTCCCTCCTCCTCCCGCCTTCCTTTCTCTCTAGCCACCACCACCCCCCTTCCCAAATCCTTGCAGGTAATGATGTTGATTTATTTTCCCTTCTTTCCCCTTTTTCCCCCAGTCCTGCAGATCGCAGGGTGGATTGCGGCGAATTCACCCTCACTCTTAAGAGCACCTCTTCTAAACCATCGCGTTCTCTTTCTTTTCCAGAGTTCACCATTGCTTTTTCACGTTTCACCGATGTCAATTGTTCTGTCTACCCCCGCAGGAGACGCGAGCTGGCAGACTATTTGGCCATCATAGCGGAGCACACATCCTCCTACGGGGGTACGCATTTTTACACATACCACAGTATGTTTTCTGCTAAGGCTGCACTCCGCGTGTCCCAGTGGAATCAATGCACCTACTGGGGTGCGTTGGATTTGGATCTGCACAACCGGGTTTTCACAGGTTGCCACAATTTCACCTGCGCAGTGTGCAGGTCTTTGTCCCATGCTTCCTCCTCTTGCCCTCTCATTAAATCCTCGAACCTCCCAAATCATCCAGTTATGTTCTCCGCATTCCCTCTCTATATCAACAGGTTCTTCCCCGCCCTCCCTCCTCCCGCTCAGATATTTGCTACAACTTTAACGCCAACAAATGCACCCGTGCGTTAATTCCCATTGAGGAATTTTCCTTAAATTATCACACTGTTGATCAAGCCATTGCCATTATCAAAGCAGTAGGCAGAGGCTCCTGGATGGCTAAAGTGAATATCACCTCAGCTTTTAAAGTCATGCCGATCCACCCGGATTTCTGGCATCTCTTTGGCATCCAGTGGCTGAATAAATTCTATTTTGCAGTTCGCCTCACGTTTAGATGCAAAAGCAGCCCTAAAATCTTTGACATACTCTCAGAAGCCATCTGCTGGATTCTCTCCAATAACTATCAAATTAATAATCTCATCCTTTTGCTTGATGATTTTCTGATCATTTCCCCGCCAAACGCCCTCCCCGCTGCCGATTTGGAAAAAGTCCTGCACGTTTTTTCCGAACTTGGCATCCCAATCGTTTAGGAAAAAACCCTAGGGCCCAGCATTGCATTGAATTTCTAGGCATCAATCTAGATTCCCTCAAATTCCAAGCTTCCCCACTGACATCCAACTCTTTACCGATGCAGCCCCATCCATCGGTTTTGGAGGCTTCTACCGCAACCACTGGTTCGCTTCCCCCCCTTTTTCTTCTATACTTCAAGCCATAGCTCTCAGAACCATACAGTCATATATTACAGCTTGGAGGTATTTTAAAATTTTCCATTCAAGCTTTAATCTGCACTTCCCTAATTTCTCGCTACTCTCCATAACCTCTTTTATCTCATACTTAAACTCCCATAAATCACTGAAAGCCAGCTCCATTAAAAGTTATCTGAGTGGAGTACAGTTTTTTCACAAACTACTGTACGGCTCACCCTCCCCCACCATCTCCAATGCTCAAACTTCCCTGCTGCTAAAGGGGTTACAATAGCTAAAACCTCCCCTCCCAAACCAAAGACTTCCCATTACCCTTGAAGTCCTGACTCGATGCATCTACACTCTTCGCAGCGGCTATGCTAACCCTTTACTAGCCAAAACCCTGGACGCCTTGTTTACCCTGGCCTTTTTCGGATTTTTAAGATAGTCTGAGTTCACGGTCAACTCAGCTTACAATCCCAGCATCCACCCCCTGTAGCCGATCTTTCCATCCTCGACAACCATACTGCCTCCTTTTTCATTAAGCAAAGTAAAACTGACCAATTAAAGCAAGGTCATTTCATTTACATCTTCAATCTCCAGTCCCCCATCCAACCCTTCCAGACCATCCTAGCCTACATTAATTTCAGGAAGTCTTTCGCCAGCTCCCTATCAGACCCCCTATTCCTAGACTAAACCTATCGCCCAGCGTCTAGGTTTTGGTTTCAGAAACACCTCAAAGCCGTTCTCCTCTTTGCAGGCATTAATCCCGAAAGATTCTCCTCTCACTCTTCCACATTCATTGAAGAGAGAGAGAAGAGAAAAAAAAAATCCCCAAGCTCCCTGGCTTTTCTTCCTTTCCTATCAACCTCCTGGGAAAGCCTGCTCGATGGCTCCGGTAGCCATTTCGTAGGGGCTTATTCTCCTCGAGACAGCCTGCACAGTCAACTCCTGTCTGTAGAGGCTTTCTCTCTTTCAAGCTACTTTCCCTTAAGCCTCAGCTGAGGCTCCCATCTCCTTCATCTCTTAAAGCCAGCCCACACAAAGGCTAACCCCGCCTTTTGTTGGGGCTCCCTTCCCTTACACCCTCCAGCCACTACCTCAGCGGAGGCTTCCCCCCCTCCCGCCGCTTGCCTCCAGCCGGAGGTTCCCTGCCTCAGCCGAGGCTTCCCTCCTCACCTGCCGTCACTCCCCAGCCCCAAGCCTTCTCAGCTCCCGCCTCAGCTGAGGGAGCCGCCAGTAGAGGCTCCAATCTCCCAAAAATCTGCTGTTCCTTGCCCTTTCTCCCAAACCGGTAGATTTCCCTCCAGCCTCTACTGCCCACTATTACCTCCGCAGAGGTCCCTCCCCGCCTCAGCTTGAGGCCTCCCTCAGCTATGGCCCTATCGCCTCCCTGAAGAGGCCACCATACTAGCTGAGATACCTCCTTTTCAAGCGCCCGCTCCAGCTTCCTGCCTTTCTTGGCCGCTCGTTTGGCGTCTGTTCCAGCATTTTTTGAGGGCACGCAAGGTTAGAGCTGGCCTTGAGTCTGGCCATAGCTAGGGCTATCGTTATCAGGGCTCGAGGTTCTCCGAACCCCCGGCTCGCCCCCGACAGCACGCCAAACTTGCTTATTTTGCTACCATTATTGAGAAAGTGCAAACTCTTGAAATGTTGTTGTAAACCAATTTCAAGAGAAAGCGCGGTCGAAACACAACCCAGCTGTTAGCAATATATATATAGCAATATAATAATGTCTGAATATTTTGATTAAAATCGGCCTCCTATGTTTATACAATTATGCTTGCTGTGATTATGAGCATAAATGCATTATTATAATCAAAGTATTGCGTGTACATGAGGTAAAATTTTATCGCAATACTGCCAAGATCTCATAATAATCGCATTCATTTGCAAATGCTTTTATATGTTCTAAGTCACAAAATTAGTATAACAATATTGTGTGAATTAACCCATTTGATCAATTCTAAATTAATGGCAATGTTCTTAAGTGTTGGTGCAATACTTTGTGGTGTGCAATTTAAAACAATTGCCTCTAGGAGTCGCCAATGGACATAAAGCAAATATGTACAAGATATAGACGTACGCCAGACATGGAGCTGACGTGAACCAATTCACATTCTCACTTTCATTTCATTGTTAGTAAATCCCAACGTGAGCATGGAATCTGGCGTACGCACAGTTTTCGTGCGTACGCAGCGTTGATACATGAGGCTCCTGGTGTGCTGAAGCAGGTATGAAATAAAATCCGCAGGACAGTGGCAGGGTTGAAGACTTAAGATGTGGATTCAAGAACATGACTGTCAAAATCAGCCACGAAAAAAGGGAATTGGAGCTGGAAAAGGTTTTATACTAACTTTCACCCACTCGGAAACATTATGCAAGTGAGGTAAAAGGCCTTCACTTTGCACTTATGGGAATTTGTGTTTGTGCACTTTACAAGAATGATGGAGAACAATGGATAAAAAGAAGAATGGAGAAAAAAGGAGAGAGAGGGAGATGGAATATGAGCTTAGTCTCTAGTATTAGGGAGGCAGAGCAACCCACATTCCAATAGGGTGTAAATATTGACTCAGCAGTGGACAACTGGTTTCTATTGCTAGGCAAACAAAGGCATTGTGCTGCAGCAGAGCTTGAATGGTCTATGTGTACGGATTATGCTGATGGTAGATAAGTGGGCTGGCTGCTGCACTGTGAGGGTCTTCTGTCCTTTTCACTCAGCGTGATGCAGGATTAAACTACAAACTGGAGTATAAACCTGGAGCAAGTGGTGATGATTTGGCAACAGTGACTCACAGTTTGCTCATTAGAAGGCAGACTATACACTTTACGATTTCATCACAATTTGACTTGTCTGGCAGAACTGTGACACACCTGAGCTGCAAGATGATAGGTTAGCTAGAGCATGTGTAATGTTTTCCAAAATTGAGTCATTTTGAGGTTTATGTCATGTACAGTACCTGTAAGGGTGTGACGGGGATGACTCTTCACTGCTGTCTTGCAGTGGATTACTGTTTGATGCTGTGAAAAATGGCCTTGTGCCATCCGGTTGTCTGAAAGGCAGGGTTGCGTCCACTTCCTGTGTCAAAGCATTGATGAATTACACAAGCTCAGTGTTGCATCACAAGTATTGCAAACTGAATTACAGAGATCTTCCTCCAAGCAGAACACACACGTCTTGTTTCACCAGAACAGAATTTCATCCTTCACAAAACACTTTATTGATAGGTAATAACTAATTAGTTTTAGCTTTATTTATTTATTAATTTATACTTTATTCTTAATCTATTGATTACATTTTAGTTTTCACTATGATTGTTGTATTATTACTATAAGTAGCAGTAGCAGTAGTAGTACTTATCATTTTTAATGTGTTTGTAGTTTTACATTAGTTACATTAATAAAAGTCAGTACAATGAGCCCATTCCAAGAGTCCTACAGTTTTAGATTATCATTATTATGATTATCTACTTTAAATAATTCTGTTAATTAATATTTGGTACTTATCTAGTACTTATGGGTTGAAATTCATGGTATTAATAATGATATTATAATATAATAAATCCCCTGTATTATTTATTAAACAAATTTAAATAATAAAAGATTTTGATTAATTATTAACAATAATAATCTTGCACACAGTGACCAACTAGTTGATTGAGTTCATCTGAATAAATAATAATAAAAAAATTGTTGTATATACATTCACATGGAATTCTTGACCTTTTTTCCCTTGTTTCTCACTGCTGCTTTTTATGACATGTCAAGTTCAGCTTTAAAAGACTCAAAACCCTTGCATTCTTTTGCACTTCAATTCAATTCAATTCAAATTTACTTGTATATCATATTTCATTATACATATCATTGCAAAGCAGCTTTACACCAAAGTAATGTTTTACAGTATACTGTATGTAGTAGTAGTTTGTACATGTACATATGGCATAGATGTGAGGTAAAGATCAATTAATGACATAATCAAACAGAC
>JAUCMU010000681.1:0-11317 GCA_032275025.1 Enteromius treurensis | reverse complement strand
GTGGATACCGAACTGTCGGCTCTGCTCCTCCGCGCCGCGGAGCGAATCGGTTTGGAGGTGCCGCGTGCGCCTTCAGCCGACCCTTCGCGGCTGGATAATTGGTTTCTGGGAGCTAGAGATGCGGCCCCGCCGCACTCTCTTCCAGTGCCATTCTTCCCGGAGGTGCACGAAGAGCTTACCAGATCGTGGCGAGCCCCTTACTCGTCACGCCTGCGCCCAGGCTCTTCACCCCTTGCCACTCTCGATGGCGGTGCAGCCAGGGGGTATTCGGCGATCTCTCGGGTGGAGCGCGCTGTTGCGGTGCATTTATGAGGATAGGATCCACCCAGAGAGGATCCTGCTCCGACCCCCACCTATGCCCAACCGGCGGGCGACGTCGAGCTGGCTGCGGGCGAGGGTTGCCACCTGCTGCTCAGGGACCAGCTTTTAACACCCGGAGAGGCGGGAAGCGTTCCTGACACAGGCAGCCCAGAGGTGATGAGGACTGCTCTTCGGGTGAAGTCGATGACATCTCCGTCCCCACTTCTGAAGGAGGGCCAGAAGCTTCTGTGTATACAGAGAGAGCAAGTCTTAACAGAAATGTCATCACCTCCGGGCCCAGTGTCCGAAGGTCTCCATCTAACACATCTGCTTTCATGTCTCAATTCTGCCTCGCCACAGACCCTTCTGCGGTTTGCGTTCGAGGGTCAGGCATATCAGTATTGTGTCTTAGCCTTTGGTCTGTCCCTGTCTCCCCGGGTCTTTACGAAGCTCGCGGAGGGTGCCCTCTCCCCTCTATGGCAGATGGGCATTTGCACTAATAGCTCACTCGAAGGATCAGTTGTGCATGCACGGGGACATAGTGCTTCGGCACCTCAGCCATCTGGGTCTTCAGGTCAACCAAGAGAAGAGCAAACTCTCCCCGGTGCAGAGGATCTCTTATCTCGGTATGGAGCTTGACTCGATCGATATGACCGCCCGCATCTCCAGCGAGCGCGCACGGGCCATGCTGAACTGCCTAGATACGTTCAGGCACAAGAAAGCGGTTCCTCTCAAAACTTTTTAGATGCTCCTGGGGCATATGGCAGCTGCGGTTACGCCGCTGGGGCTGTTACATTGTGTCCTAAGATGGGCATGGCACCGTGGCACACTTCGGATCGGAAGATGGGAGTGTCGCCGCCTATTCAGCCCGTGGGACAATCCTGCTTTCCTACGGGTCAGAGTACCCGTAGGACAGGTATCGAAACATCTCGTGGTCAACACGGATGCCTCTCTCACGGGCTGGGGTGCTGTATGCAACGGGCAAGCAGCCTCGGGTCCCTGGACCATATGACACCCGCCTTCCCAGCGCTGTCGTAGATACCATCACTCAAGCGTGAGCCCCCTCTACGAGGCAGGCTTATGCTCAGAGGTGGGGTCTGTTCATCGAATGGTGTTCCTCCCTTGGAGAGGACCCACAGAGATGCATGATCGCAGTTGTGCTTTCCTTCTTGCAAGAGAAGTTGGAGCGCAGGCTGTCCCCTTCAACTCTTAAAGTATATGTCACTGCCTGTGAGCGTCGGGTGAACCCCCCAAGACCACACCTCTTGCCCTCTTGGGACCTAGCCGTTGCCCTAGCCGGGCTGCGGCTGGCTCCCTTCGAGCCGCTTCAGTCAGCAGATATAAAATTTCTGACACTGAAGATAGCGCTTCTCATCGCGCTGGCCTCTATTAAGAGGGTGGGGGGATCTACAAGCCTTCTCTGTCGACAAAGAGTGCATACAGTACGGTCTAGCTGATTATCATGTTATCCTGAGACCCCGGCCCGGCTACGTGCCCAAGGTTCCCACCACGCCTTTCCGCGATCAGGTGGTGAACCTGCAAGCTCTGCCCCGTGAGGAGGCAGACCCAGCCTTAGAGTTACTGTGTCCTGTACGTGCGCTGCGCCTCTACATCGACCGTACTCAGAGCTTTAGACGCTCTCAGCAGGTCTTAATCTGCTTCGGTGGTCAGCAGTCATACTTCATGCGCTCCGCCTTAAACTGCTTGCTTCAGCACCACTGAAAGCAACTTTGTCGCCCCCCACATCGGGCCGCAGAGGGTTGAGAAGGTTACATGCAGATTCTCCTGTTAACGAACTGGAAAAGCTAAAAAAGTCTTGCCTGTTGGCAGGGGATCTCCGCGTAACGCTGCCTTAGAGTCGTGGCCTGTTCCATGGGTGTTCCCATATGGAACGTCAAAGTGATTCGACTGAAAGGGTAACGTCTAGTTTACGAACGTAACCCATGTTCCCTGAAGGAGGGAACAGAGACGTTACACTTTGTCCTGCCATGACTTTTAGGTTGCGCTGGCCGGCGTGGCTTCGGCTCTTCAGCGAAAACCTGCATGTGCATTCCGCTTGTGCACTCTTATACTCACGCAGTGATGAGGTGCACCTGAGCGCAATCAAATGCACGCCAATTGGTCCCTCTGGCAAGTTTAGTCTGATAGAATTCGTTACAGTGTTCAAGTATTTTACAAGGATCTTTAACAAAGTCCTATTCTATAACAAGAAAAGACTCAGCCAAAGTGGGCATTTGGGTTGAATTTTCAAGATAATCTGTAATTTAGAGGACAGACATGGGCTCAGACTGATGTGAGCGCTGGCAGAAGTAAAGATGCGCTGTGTCTATCAATGGTCGTCCTGATGGCTTGTTATTGAGGCACAGGGTGTGAAATTATATCCTGCTCTTTCTCTCCCTTGCAGTCACTCAAACGCATTCCTTTACACTCACATACCCACACACACAGACCAGTATACACATTCATAATAACAGATGTCATGACTGTTGGCGTGAAAAGCAACTTGCGGTTTCACAAAAGAGAATGAAGAGGAAGTCCCTTGAGAACCCGTTACAATCATCAGAGACTCATTCCCTGCATGCTTCCATGCCCTAGTGCCATTCAACATCTGTATGTCAGTTTGTTCACTTCACCTTTTCTGCTTTTTCTTTCCTATATACTTGCTTGCTTAATCTACAGTGAGACATGGATTTATAAACCATGCTTCATAGGCTTTGTAACTTGACAAACTCATTCGCAGAGAGGTTTGATACCTCTTCACTCACTACTCTTGCCTTTTGATTTTTGTGGGGCAATTTGATTTCTTGTTGCTTTGACTGAATGGTGTCATCCTTTGCTTGGAGAGTTTAAATATTTCAAGAGGAATGTTATAGCATTACAGTTAATGGCAAAATGGATTCCCTGTAGTATTTGTGGTGAAGTAATGGTGTCATGTGCACAAGGTTCTGAGGAATGAGCTCACCCAACACCTTTGTATACGAAGGTTGTGCAATGGTGAAGTGAGTACATCTTGGAAGTTCTAATTCAATGTACAATTCAAATATTTGTTTGAGTTGCCATATAAAATGGAACAGATGGATGGATGGGTAGCTTATTTTATTAAATTTATTCAATATTTCCCAGAATGTAGTACCCCTGTTTAATTTCTTATTTCTTATTAAAATGGTTCATGGATAGATGGATGAAATGAATGGAAAGATGGATGGTTGGATGGATGGATGGATGGATGGATGATGGAAAGATGTACATGGATAGATAGACTAAGTTGTGTGAATAGAGATATGAAGGGTGGATTGAAAGATGTATGAAAAATATGGATGGATTGGTGGATAGATGGATAGAAAAATGGATATATTGACAGATAAGTTTTGCATTTCATTATATAAAGCGTAATACTTTTCTGAATTTATTAAACAACTCCTGTGTGGTGTGATCGGTTTGTTCATAATTCAGAGTAAATTGAACGGAAAGGGAGTAAATTCTTCAGTTCTGCATAATACCCAACCCTGATATTTTATACAACATCTATGTATGCAAAAGCAAGCACACTTCACTATACTTCAGACTTCAGTGTGATAAAAGTACACGAAAGGGGAGCTGGAGTAAGTATTTGATATTAGCCTTACTTTTTTTTATTATTATTTTACACTTCTTTTTTTAATAAATGACAAGTTACACGATGACAGGTACAGTACTTCCAGTACCTAGTCCTCCACTCTGTAATAGAGCTTCATCTCTGCAATGCCTGCCTAGTTCCTTAATGCATCCACCAGGCCTTTAAAAACATGACTTACCTCCTGGACAGAAAATAAGTGTGATTTTTAGTTTCCAGCTACTCAAATGAAAGTAACTGTGGTATCTGGAATACAGAACAGGACTGTCATCTATATGTCATCTTTATAATGATTTTATCCTGGGGAACAAGCTTGAGTGTATTTAAGGTCTGCTTATCTTCTATAAAGAAGACTTAACTGTCTATTTTGTAAACAAGTCAAATGGTAATGTTACAATTCGTTGGAAAGGCACTTTTCTGGCTCTTAGAGGTAAATTTATATTTAATGCAGTTAGCTCCATTTAAAGTTATGTGCACTTTTATGCCATACAAGTACACATTCTAGACAAATAAGCACAATTTACAAATATTGTAAAACTGCATGTTTCACCACGGTCAGTTGTTTTTGTAGCAAATAACAATTGCATTAATGGGCTACTGAGGTATGGGCTGCTTTTGTGATTATTTTATAATATTTATGGTCAGTGTAATGTTACATAAAAGAGGTTTCACAAAGAATCAAAGTAAAGCAGCTTTGGAAGGGCACAGGGTGAGAAAATGGCACAGAATTTTCATTTTTTTTGGTGAAATATTAATTTAAGCTTCTGTCTTTATGATTTCAGCTGCATGACAGAAGCTTCAGAGTGTATTCTTTTATGAAGCAGAAGCTCTCTTCTGTGTGGCTGTGTGTGAGTGCAGCCATGCTCGAGCTGGAGGTGAGAAATTTTGCTGGTGGCAATTGTGATGCAAATTTGGTCCTGCTCCAGTATAATGATGTGAGCACGAGGCTGTGATCCAGCTCAACATACTTTTACTCCTTTGTTTACAGCTAAGGAGCATGGTAGAATAGAAGACTCAATGACAGAGCTGGT
Organism: Enteromius treurensis; assembly: GCA_032275025.1. Taxonomy (NCBI): domain Eukaryota; kingdom Metazoa; phylum Chordata; class Actinopteri; order Cypriniformes; family Cyprinidae; genus Enteromius; species Enteromius treurensis. Next base: position 6,373 of record JAUCMU010000681.1, on the reverse strand, counting down.
CAATCCTGAATATATTTGTTTTTCCCTCTTAAATTTGGTTTTAGTTTTTAGAATTTTAATTAGTATATGACATTTTGTACTCCTCTATTACAAGGTTGAAATTGTATTAAAATTTTGCGGAATGTGCTTTTTACATGTCTGAATGGCCCTCATAGTGATATATATGTAGGTGTAACATTGGAGACGGAGGTGGGCAGATCCATGTGCAGTATTTTATTAATGCAAGGTCGAACAGGCAGAGTCAGAAGGAGCAAACAGGTACAATAAGTGCTAGGCTAAATCAGAGTCTGTAAACAAAGCAATGGTCAAGGTAGGCAGCGAACAATCACAAACCGGAAACAATCTAAGGACAAAGAACCAGAAGATAAACACAGGACACCGCTCAGAAACGATAGCTAGGCAGATCAGGACTTTGCGACAGTTGGTGTGTGAGTCTGGCTACGTCTACACTAATCCGTGTCCACACTACTGTTTTCAGTAGTTTCTGAAGAGTTGATCACCAACACTGAAATGACTGAAAACACTTACGTTTCTGTATTGCGCATGCGTGAAACCTAAGACAATTCGATTTGCGTAATTTTCATCTGCCATTTATTTACTTACATTACGTCTTCTTTGAAAGAAAGCTATCTGCAGCATGTACAAACTGATATTAATCTTTAATAGGGCTGTCAAAATTGAGAGCAAACAAAACAACTGCTGTTCAATGCCGTCCGCCATCAGTTGAATTGGTCACATGACGACATCATATGACTAAAACGCGTCATCGTTCATTTTCAAAAAGCTCCATTTTCCTTGACAAAAACGACGTCTCAGTGTGGACGGAAGGCCAAAACGGACAGAAAAATATGTTTTTTCAAACGAAAACGTATTAGAGTGGACATGGCCTCTGGATTTCATGCTATTGTAAATAGGGGAGTGGTTGTGGCTGATTGTGAGCAGGTGTGCGATTGCAAATCTGAAACAGGTCTGAGTGCATGGTGCTTGTCATGTAACCATCTTTAAATAGGGGAAATGTGGAAGTGTTTGGTGTTTTCTAAATTCATCCCTGTTTGGACTGGAATAAACTAAGCTACATGGTAACATAGTGGTGCCACGCGCAACAGCGATTGAGTGCATGCACTGAGATGTAGTTCAACTCAGCTAACTTGAGTAAAAGAACATAGTGGAATATCGAAAAATGGTGGCTTTATCCTTTTTGCATGTTTAATTAACATCTAAAGTGAGCGTGTTCACTTTAACAGCCTTAAAAAATATATTTGTTTCTTTTTCAGTTATCTCCAAATAATCAAGTATCTCTTTGATTTACAGTTATTTTATTCAATGGGACATTTTCACTCATAATCTTTGTGCTAATTGTTTATTGTTCTTTCATGTTCATTAATACAGTAATTTGAGGTGAAGGAATGAAAGCAGACGCATGGACAGTTACAGTATGATGACATCTGCTTGACTTAAGATTTCAGTTTTAGCCATTTAGAATTAAAAATAAATAAAAAGAAAGAGATCCTGAAATAAAATAGACCCTCAGAAGAGAGTACTGTAAGAATAGGTGATTTAAAAAAAAATGTTTGATACAGTATCTCCTTACTTTGATCTGTAAGAGCCCAATCCAGTGAGTCAGGGAGGTCAGATGTCTCTGGGATGGATGGTTGGGCTCTCCATCTTTGGCATTCAGTGCAGGTGTTCTGATGATAGTGGATGGCTTCACAGGCCCTGCAAGGTCCTGGACTGGCTACAGATCTTCTGAAGTACCCAGATTCATAATCTGTAGGAACAGACTAGTAAAGGGATGAATTTATCTGCTCTCTTTCACTGCTGCACCACCGCTTTCTTTCCTCTCTAAAGACCTTTCGTGACTCATCAAGCTCTAGCCTCAGCCTAGAAACTACATGCCTTACCAATGAACTGTCAAGCTGTCCTCACTTGCAGGTGTGATATTTTTTTTGTGTATGTGTTACTATATATACAGTGAGGTCAATAAGTATTTGATCACTCTGTGATTTTGCAAGATCTCTTACTTAGAAATCATGGAGGGGTCTACAATTTTCAGCATAGGTGCATTTCCACTGTAAGAGAGAGTCTAAAAAGAAAAATTCAGAAATCACATTGTCTGATTTCTTAACAATTAATTTGGAAATCACTGTGTCAAACAAGTATTTGATCACTTGAGTCAAAAAAAAAAAAAAAATTTGGTACAGAAGCCTTTGTTAACAATAACAGAGATCTTCTCTAGCTCTGTCAGGTTTCGGGGTTGTTATTAAACAACACAGAGTTTCAGCTCTTTCCAAAAATGTTTTAATTGGATTTAGGTCTGCGCTGGCTAGGCCACTCCAGAACCTTGATATGCTTCTTACGGAGCCACTCCTTGGTTTTCCTGTCTGTGTGCTTTGGGTCATTGTCATGTTGATAGACCCAGCCACAACCCATCTTTAATGCTCTGACTGAGGGAAGACTGCTTTAAATTACAATTCATTTCTTTTGATATTTTCCATCTAATGTTCTATTATGTATGAAAGCCCGTTTCCACCACTGTATAAAAAATAAAAAAAAGGTTATTGCGACTTTTTATCTCACAATTCTGAATTTTTTTGTCAGAATTGTGAGTTATAAAGTCAGAATTGTGAGTTATGAAGTCCGAATTACGAGATATAAAGTCAGAAATGCGAGTTATAAAGTAAGAATTGTGAGTTATGAAGTCAGAATTGTGAGTTATGAAGTCCGAATTACGAGATATAAAGTCAGAAATGCGAGTTATAAAGTCAGAATTGTGAGTTATGAAGTCAGAATTCTACCTTTTTTCTCTCCATTTTTGACACTTTCTTTCTGGCAAAGCACCATAGGAAACCACGAGATGTGATTCAATGATTGGGTCATTGTTCGTTTTCTATGCTTCAAGCCTGATCATCTGTGCATCCATTTATACATATTCCGTAAGGTTTTAACTTATCATATCCATCAATATGCCACACATAGTTTGGCCCGTGATTGTTATACATGCATTGCCATCAATCGCATCAACTGACGGACAGTTTCTCTGTCTGTAATAATGCCGGACTGCCAACAGCTGATCTATAAAATGTGCCACTTCAGCCTCATCTGTTTTACTATGTCTTCGTCACAAATGATTCCTGCATAATGTTCTCTCAAGAGCCCGTAAACTAAGCTTTATGTTGTGTGACTCCTCTAATAAAATTAAGTTCCTTTTCAGGAACTCGAACTGCATCGACGAGACGCTATGGGAACGCCCTCAGCGTGACGGCTCTGAATTGTGTGTTGAATCAGCCAATTTTGAATTGGGACGTCATAGGCGGGTGACGTCACTGGCCAGGAAGCATATAAGCACGTGGAATGCTGCTGGCGAACTAGCTTTCTGTCATTCGGTGAAGCGCTCTGTGTTGAATGTGTGTTTGTTCTAGCTTAAAAGTGTCGAAAAAGAAAAGAAAGGGGCAAGGGCGACTTACCATCTTATAAAGTGCGTGTTCTTCCGTGCAAGAAAGATATTAATTTTGCCGGACACACACACAATATGTGTAGTTGGCTGTAGGTCTCTCTTTAATGATAAAAGAGAGCCTAAGGCAAGCGATTCTCGCGGCACTGGCCCATTCTAGCCGAGGCTGAAGGACGTTGGTGTTCGCAGATCGCAGACTGCGAGCAGGGGAAACTGAGACGAGCAGGTCCCTATCTTAATTCTCAAGCTCGGGGTTTAGCGCTAGCCATACGAGAAAGGAAGCGTGTTCTGCCATTTCCCCTCATCAAAACAGTGCTGCATTACTCTTCTCTTTATCCAAGGATGAAGAGGTGAGAACGCTGAGGAGACCACAGTCTCCTTTATCGCCCCAGTATGAGAAGCTCTTACAGGCAGTAACTTACGTTGCCGCTGATCTAAACAAAAAGTATAGCGGCAGCAGAGAGAAAATAAATGCCTTTAAGAATGAGCCTGCCGTTTATTGTCCCGATTTCCACGCCGAGGTGTCGAAGTCGTGACCATTTGCAGCCCGGTTTTCATCCCCCTTAATGGGAATGAATGAAAGTGGTTATAAGACGATGCATATGAATTGAGTAGACGCTTGCAAGCTATCTCTCCCTCTATGTTGCAGCGTCTTTAAAGGCTCCATCCCAGCCCTCCAAGCCTTTAAGAATTACAAATCTAAAATGTTGGTGGGTAGGGGGGTACTCAGCAGCAAGTTATGCTGGTGATGCATCTGCACCCGGAAAAAAAAATAGAAAAAAGCCAAAGACACAGAAACTGAGCATTGCCGTCTTAAAGGGAAATATTTTTCCTTCCCCAAGAGTTGGCGATGCTCTCTTGAGGGGCCCTCCAAGCAAAGAAAGACCTGAGGGTCGTGCTTTAGGAGAACCTGCATAGGGAGATGGATCTGTTAACCCTGCCAGTGCTCCAGGGCACAGCGATCTCCAGCGAGTGCTATTTTCCGCCCAGAAATGTAGCGGAACCGGAAGGCTCGCTTCCTCCTCTTGAGGCCTCTAACAGTAGTCCTGATTCTACAGGACTTCAGAGGGCAGGCCCCCCTGGGGAAGAGTGGCGTGCATCGCATTACACGGTGCCCCATATCTCCTCAGTGCCCTCAGGAGGTCGATCTGCTAACCCTGCCAGTGATCCAGGGTGCAGTGGTCTCCAGCGAGTGTTGCTTCAGTTCTTTCCGCCCTGAAATGTAGCGAAGCTGAAAGGCTCGCCACCTCCTCTGAGGTTTCTAGAGCAGCTAGATTACATGGTGCCCATCTCTCCTCAGTGCCCTCGGGAGAACGTCTCACCAACCTTACCAGTGTTACAAGGCGTGAGCGTCTCCTACTAACATCAGCCACAGTATCTTCCGCCCGGAAACGTAGCGGGGCTGAGACGTTCGCCGCCGGGCTTTCATGAGGGTCTGCGCACAGCTTCACCCGAGGGTGGGCTGTATCAAAGCAAATATCATCAGAGACCAGCCTCGAGAGGTTGGTTCCCTTAGTAGACTATTTAGCAGCGTGGAAACTACTGCCAAATGTGTCTCAATGGGTCCTGCATACTGTAGAGAGTACTGAATCCAATTCAGACGACATCCGCCACAATTCGCGGCCGTCACTCATACGACAGTTCGTACAAAGCAGGCTTTGGTGATGGAACAAGTTGAAACTCTCCTGAGGAAGGAGTCAATCGAAGTGGTCCAGTCTCACTAAAAAGAGTGCAGGTCCTATAGCCGCTACTTCATAGTTCCTAAGAAGGATTGAGGGCTGAGGCCCACCTTAGATCTCATGCTCACTGTGAAGCAGGTTGTAGCATGAATCAGGTCCGAGGACTTGTTCGTCACAATAGATCTATAAGATGCGTACTTACATGTATCGATCCATCCTTCACTCAGGTAGTCCCTGAGGTTTGCTTTAGGGGCAAAGCATACCAATATCGGGTACTACCCTTCGGCCTTGCACTCTCACCCTGTGTGGTTGAAACTGAATGCCAAGAAAAGTGTTCCGTCTCCAGCCCAGAGAACCACTTATCTAGGCGTGGTGTGGGACTCGACTACGATGCGGGCTCGTATGACACCTGCTCGAGTAGTCTCGATCCTCACAGCAGTCGCTAAAGAAGGGCGGTCACTCACGGTCAAGCAGTGTCAAAGACTGCTGGGCCTGATGACTGCTGCGTCCAACATCATACCTATTGGCCTGCTGTACATGAGACCCCTACAGTGGTGGCTCAGGAACAAAGGTGTATCTCTGAGGGGAAATCCTCTTTGCATAATTAAGGTATCACACCAGGCTGCAATGTGCTTCAGACATGTGGAGGAAACCTGCATTTCTAAATCAGGCCCAGTGTTGGGAGCTCCGACTCGCCACCTAGTGCTAGCGACGGATGCGTCCCTCACTGGCTGGGGAGCGATCATGAGTGGCCGCTCAGCCTGAGGTCTGTGGGAAGATTGCCATCTTATTTGGCCAACAGTCTAGAGATGCTGGCTGTGTTCCAGGCACTCAAATGTTTTCTCACAGATATAAGAGATAAACACGTGCTGGTGCGCACCGACAACACAACAGTAGTTTTACATCAACCACCAAGGAGGTCTACGTTTGTGCTCCTTGTACAAGCTGGCACACCAGAACCCTCAGTGAGAGGGATATCTATATTCTCGGGCATCATAACATAGGAGCGGAAGTCTTGTCGAGACAGGGACTGAAGCCCGGGGAGTGGATCCCGAGGGGTGAAGTAGATCTGAGATGTTTCATCCAGCCTCATGAAGGCTAGATGTCAGCAGGGGTTAAAGTTAAAAAAAAAATCCTTATCCTGAACTTTTTTGGGGGGACTTTTTTTTTTGAAGGACTTACTGTTACTGGTGTTGGGGGTTCAAATAAGTTAAATGAAATAATAAGCCAAGCACAGGTTCTG
>JAUCMU010000680.1:0-11332 GCA_032275025.1 Enteromius treurensis | reverse complement strand
CAGCCCCGTAGCACGATACGAGGGGTCGTGTCATGTCCAGCCTGTCTCGATTACGCAGCCTGACGAGCTGCTGAAGGTCCTTGCGGTTCCTAGACCGCATGTAACTGGTCCCAACCCCGTAGCACGGCACGAGGAGCCGTGTTCCGAAAAGTTGGTCTGCGATTTGGGTATGGTTTGGCCGGATCCGCCAGACACTGTCTGTGATTCTGAACCCGAGTGGCTGGATCTGCCATATGCTGTCTGTGATCCTGAACCCAAATGGCCGGATCCGCCAAACCTAGTCTGTGATCCCAATCCAGGATGACCGGATCCACCAGACCCCGTCTGTGATGTGGACCCCTGGTGGCCTGATCCTCCCGCGTCAGCGGGTGAGCTGTCAGAAATCCTTGCGGTTCCCAATCCGCATCTGTCGGGTCCTAGCCCTGAATCACAGTCCGAGGAACCGTGTTATGTCCTGTCCGTCCCGGTTCCACAGCCAGGAGAGCTGTCAGAAATCTTTGCGGTTCCCAGTCCACATCTGTCAGGTCCTAGCCCGGATCACGGTCTGAGGAACCATGTCCTGTCGGTCACGATCACGGAGGATCTATCAGTGGCTGCACGACTCCTGGGAATGTTGACCGCGGTCATGGATTTCCCAGGGGTTCCGCTGATGGCTGCACGGACCCCGTAACCACCACTAACCTGTCCGTGCTCTTTTGTGCAGCCTGGTTTCCTGGTCCGCTCAAGTGGGCGTCTCCGCCGTATGCACCACCCTGGTGGACGTCTCCACTGCCTGCTCCGCCCGAGTGATCGTCTCCTCTGTCTGGTACGCCCTGGGGGGCATCTGCTTCGCCCTGGTGGGCGTCTCCGCCGCCTGTGCCGCCCTGGTGGACACCTGCTCCGCCCTGGTGGGTGTCTCCACCACCTGCGCCGCTCTGGCAGGCGCTCCCACCGTCTGCACCACCCCGGTGGGCGTCACGGCCGCCTGCTCCGCCCCGGTGGGTTTCTCCACTGTCCAAGTGTTTCTCTCCGTCTTTATGTGTATATGCGAAATTTTGATAGGGTTTGCTGTCAGTTTTTCACTGATTTACTTGAACTTATTTAGTCTAAAATATGCGCTGTGTACTGTTAATCGGTGACGTCACTTAGATGGAGCACAAATTAAATGAATGTGACGTCAGTGTAAATGTGCTTTGATCTTTCATGGTAAACAGATATTGATGTAAAAAATGTTCTGTGGTTTCAGGAGTGATGATATAATCTTGCTGATGGAAATGCAAGAAACACAGGTGAGCATAGAAGAAATTGAATAAAGACACATACTGTACAGACTATATTTCGAAAAAATTTGTATATTTATATTAATATAATTATTTGTTTATTTTATATGGAAATATACATTCAATCTATAAACTTAACATATTTGAAAATATACATAAACATGCATGTGTGTATTTTTATAAACATAACATATATATTTACCTGCTGCCACAAAGATGACAGCTGTGGTTAAATGCGATAAAACAAGCGAACTGAAAACAAAGCGATCATCAGAAATACTTGTGTTTTATCAGAAAAGTTTCAATAAAACTTGTCCAATATTGTCTTTTGTTGTTAAAGGCACATCTAAAGATTTTTTATGCATCTCACGTGTATGCAATAATGACTGTTTTCATGTGTGAAAAACAACAAACTGAACATTTAAATAAAATCATTTGTAATTATATACATTTGTGTATAAAAATAGTTGACTGCTGAAATTGCAATGTACATTTTCATTACTAGATAGACATGGTGATACAGAAAAAATGTCACAATGTTTACTAACAGAAAAAGATTCTTTACTAAATATTGTTGGCCCTGTGATAAATGGCATATTATATTTCTAGATTCTGTGCTGATGCCATGCAGCAGAGCTGGAGCGGACTTACTGTTGGACAACATCTCTAAGGCGCTATGAACCACATGACTAGTAAGTAAAACCTCAGACATACAGTACTCCTCAAAAATTCTACAGGGAACCAAAAAGGTTCCTTTATAGCATCAAGAAACCCTCTTTCTGGTTCTTTCTGGCACCTTTTTGTAAAGAGTGTAGATGAGTGCAAATGAGTGCTTATGGGGCTGTCACGTGATGAACGAACGACTCGAAACCCCGAAGACTCGAGAGAGACGAACGAATCAATTATGTTTCCGCCTCAGGCTGCATAAGTTAACATTTCAGCAGCAAAATTATTCCAGAACATTTACGACGCGAGTAAGCGCACCACTCAGTGATACATTTTGTTATTGTTGTTTGTTCTTATGGTGTATTTGGAAAACATTGGAAAGTATTTTCTTGTTGCTGTCAATATTTATTTGAATAATGTTCATGTTTATATTTCACTTTACACTGCACTTTTTATATTGTCCGTTTTTTAAAGAGGGCAAAAATAAGTGTTCTTTTTTAAAAAATAAATGTGGTGTTTCGACTTAATCTGTACCTTTTTTTACATTTAATATTGTCTCTTTACCTTGATAACTTGAAATAGAAAGGGCAAATGACCTCCCCCATACTGTACAGTAATATTGATGTATCGAAACCGAACCGTTACCGTGGCCGTGATACAAACCGAACTGTGGGCTCACTGTACCGTTGCATCCATATTGGTAACACTTTATTTTAAGGGTCCAGAATAATGCATTAGTTAAGCATTAATTTATGGTTAATTTGTTCACAATTATGCATCAGTTAAGCATGAACACGCATATAACTAATGATTATTTGAACATATAATAAGGGCATATAAGCCGTTATTTACAAGTATTTAGTCATTTTAAAAACAAACATTTATCAGACTTCCTTTATTTGCACTAAATTAGTGGCAGTTTAGCCTAAATTATTACCTTACAGTCTATAAACTTGAATATTACTCAATAGGTGCCATAATTATTATGGATTTAAGTTTCCTTTAACTTTAGAATAGGGGTCAAATTCCATTTATTAACACTATATTATTCGTAGTTTAGCCTTAATTTTTTAGCTTTTCCTAATCAATAAACTTGAATATCACTCAATAAGTGTCATAATTTAGATTTAGAACAGGGGGTCAAATAGTCTTTATTACAATAATTTAGCTATAAATATGCAAACCAGCAGTAATTAAACATCATAACAATAACAACAAAAAAATGAAATATGAGTTAATATATATAGGTTAATTATTAGCTTATTTTTGTTTATAGCATAAATGTATGTCTTTAAAATGACTAATTAATTGTAAATAATGGATAATATGTCCTTACTATATGTACAGATAGCCATTAGTTATACACGTATACATGCTTAACTGATGCATAATTGTTAATCATAAATTACTTGTTTATTTAGGCTTAACTAATGCATAATTAAAATCTTAGGTTAATCATTAATTACTAGTGTGTTTTTGCTCAACTAATGCTCAATTGTGAACAAATTAACCATTAATTAATGCTTGACTAATGCATTATTCTGACCCCCTATTCTAAAGTGTTACCACACATCTTTTTAACAACTTGATCAAGTTTCTAGCCAGCAGTATAAACCTTCCTTATCATTTACGGTCAAAATATCCATGCAATTCCAATTTGAAGTCCATGAAACTCGACATATCTGCTGTTTCACATAATAACTACTAAAGTATGTTGTGTGCAAAACCAACCATGAACTTCCATCGGTATGAATCTCCCATAACAGAGGCCTAAATGGCTTGAGGAATTTTCTCCAGAGAAATGTGATTTTTCCAGAGCAGTCCACTGAGATGGAAGATGTGGGTGGATGGCTGGCCAGCCGTATGACTGTTTGATGTGGGAGGTCTTAACTTCACCCCGCTGGGTCGGACCCCGAGACTTCTCATTAACCGTGTCATCAAAGGCCCCCGGCCCAAGTAATCATAACATTAGCGTTGACATTACCACACAGCTACAAGCTTCTTTTGAGCGCTCTACAAACATGCCTGCGCCGGCTGAGTCATTCCTCCGCAGCGAGGGAGCTAAAGCCGAAGCAAACTACGCTAGCCTGTACTCTGCACGCTTCATCGAGAATACAAACACTTACATGACTGCAGACAAGCACATAGTGCAGTTTTCTGCAAGCGCTAAGGTAGAAGAGTACCTCTCTTTGCACTGCCCTTAATTAAAGCAACAGTCATTGCGAAAAGCCCCTTGGAGGAATCAGCTGTCAGGACTGTTCGGACAACTCTGCGTTCCTCACCTACACTGTTCCCCATCCATTACTCGTTCCTCCCCTCCACCTCCTCATCACATCACATATGCTCCCATCTCCCGTCCAGAGGTCGATGGGGTTCTTGTGTTCGTACCTTGCTTTTAAGCCATCAGACACCCCCAAGGGGCGCATGAGGAAGATATATCTCTGTCACCGTCCCTGGAAGGACGTGAGTGCACCCATCAGTTCGGCACAAACCATGTCCCTCCATCTCTTTTGGGGAACTATCGAGGTAGAGAAACCAATTAGAGAGTGTATTTGCCATTAAAGGACACATCTGTGACAAACCCGGCCACGGGGTCGCAGGTTTATTATGTCATCACCCCGTGAGGCGGCTATTATTATAAATAAGTGTCCGTGTCTGGAGGTCACGGATGGAAATGGGATCTAGTTTTTGTCCGATTATGCCAATGGCCCTCTAAGTGCTTCATTACGATCGTTCCTCTCAGATTCATATTTAATTCCAACCTAGAGTTTATCCGTTTAATGGGAAGCATTAAATGTGACCTGCAAAGATCACAGAGAGAGGGAGAGAACAAGAAAAGGTTATGGCCAACTCGACTCACGCTGCTCGGAAAGTCTTTACACATGTTTTCCTCGGTCCCGGAAGACGTCGACTGGAGTTTGATTTGAAAGACAAACCCTTGCTCTCAACAGGCTCGTCATTGTTCCCTTTGAAAAAGCAGCTCCCCGTGTGCAACTATCAAACGACTTTTTAAAAGGTAATTAAACAGCAGGTCTCCTCCACCGAGGGGCCGATGAGTTTCACTTCATTAGCATTACTGTGTATATTAACTCTTTGTGCTGCACAATTATGGAATTATGGACTGCCGTAGCTGCTCTGGGGAGGAAATGAAGATTTGAGGGGGAAAATGGTAATTGCTTCAATTATTTGTTATTCATAGCTTGATTAATGAGTAGGTTTTTTAAAAATGCTACAATAACCCGTTGAGCCACTGAAAATAAATACACATGTTTGATATGAAAATAACACCATTGAAGCCGTAGAGAGAAATTATTGTGAAAACAATTTTCATGATAGTGCAAACGATGCATGCCAGTCATTGCAGTCGTGGGTGGTTTTAATCTGAAAGGGCACACAGTGAACCCTAAAAAGTATTTTTGGACTTTAAACCCACAGTTAAATATTTATACACAAAGGTTTATTCGTTTGGGGTTGGTAAGATTTTTTATTTGTACTTTTTAAGAAACCTGCTGATCAGGCCTGCATTTATTTGATCGAAATACTAAAAAAAAGTCATATTGTGATATTGTAATATAATTTTAAATAACTGTTTTAATTAATATGTATTCAAATGTAATTTATTTCAGTGATGGCAAGGTTACATTTACAGCAGCCATTACTCAAGTCTTTAGTGTTGCATGATCAGAAATCCAGATCATATGTTAATGTTGTTGCAAGCATAATTTCTTATTGTTATCTATGCTGAAACCAGTTGTGCTGCTAGCTGTCTTTCTTTCAAGATGCTTAGATTGAGAGAGATATAAAAACCCAGCATTTATTAATAAGATTAGTATTAAATATGTTTGGTACTGATTGGCGACACTTTAGTATAGGGTAACTTTTAGTATAGGGACCAGTTTTTACTATTATCATTAGCATGCCTATTATTGGCTGTTTATGTAGTACTTATAAAAAACACAACCATATTTTACATCCATAATCCTACGTATGTGAAGACCTATTTCAGTGCATGTCTCATGTTTGTTTTATGCTGTGTCCTTAATTAGTATGTAGCATGTGTCCAGGAGAGTGTATAGGCTGGCTGACCCCAGCGCCGATCTACATACAGCTTAGAAAGCAAAGCAGCTCCCTCCATCAGCATGCAGTGACAGCCTCCTCTCTTTAATGCACTCCCTCAGTTTATAAATGCCCAAAGTGTGATAAACATTTCTGCCGGGCTGATGCCCAGGTCAGGTGCTCAAAGGTGTAGTTGGTGTAGCCTCTAGATAACCATTGGAGAAAAAAAAATGTGCAGCAATTTGGTGTTAGATGATTGTACAGTTATACCAGTATAAGCATGTACACCTTGCCAGTAATCTATAGCTATTGTTCAACCGTTTCCCAGTTTTCCAGACCTGCTGAAATAAGTATATGCTGAAAGACCCGAAATGAGATGAGGAAATTGTAAGGAGAGTGATGCATCATGGGAAATCTACATTGTAAAGGTCTTGACAGTTGACAGATGAGCTTTCATTTGAGAAAAACCAACCACGGAGGCCAAGACGTCAGCTCCCTGGAAACTAAAGGACAGTCTGCAGACGTCTTCATAGCAACTATGATGGTTCACTTGTTGATTACTTTCGAATTCAACTTGATTGATGTTTCTAATGAATCTTTATTAATTAAATATGCCCATGTCAGGCTCCCATGCTATTTTCTAGTGGCTTTGGGGCATGCTTTAGTGTAGAACATCTAGATGACTTAATTAATGTCGGTTTTTATGAGTTTAAAAGGAGAAAATAAAGATGAGTGAATGCCAGTGATATTATACAAGCTTGATGAGCATGAAGCAACTTCATTATTTCCTCATTGGAGTTTCTGCCGTCTTCATCAGACAGCTGAAGAATTAGTTTATGGCCATATTCTGACTCTGGTGTGATAATATGGTGAGATATAGACAGTTTAAATGTTCTGAATATTTGCTTTTAATAAAAAGTCAGTTTTTTTTAATGACCGTAGGTGCTGTAAGATTAATAGAGTTGTGGATGTCTGGCTTTCAAAGCCTGCAGTACTGAGGAGGGATCCCGGATCAGCCAAAGCAAAGAGACAATCTCATTAATATATGATTAATAGTAGCTGGCAAGGTGATTAATTAGTGTTTGTGACAGTAAACGTTTACCAGGCCTTTATGTTTTCCCCCGGAATGTCAAATTGTCTCTTCTTTACATGTTTCCCCTCCCAGCAACTCTTGTGAAAGAGCACACAACTTTGCATATTCTAGTCTTGTCCCATTTCATTCTTCCCCTGCCCAGAACAGCAGCCCGGGAATTAAACGCCTCAAACATGATTGATTACTTTTCTTTTTTATTTGCAAGCTGAAAATCCAAAGTAGTTGTTTTCTTTCTTTCTTTTTTGTTGCTTTTTTTCTTCAGTCCACCTCTTGTTTTTCTTTCTCTGTCGTTGGTTGTACTTGTTCGTCCTGGTCTTTTTGAGGACCCATGCCGGCTCATTGATACAGGAATGTCTACCGGCTCTCGCTTTTGCAGTAGGATTGATTCGAGTCACTGCAGGAAGAAGTTTGTGTGTTTTTCCCACAGGGGCCCTTGTCCTGACTTTGCTCTAGACTCACAAATACACGTGTATGTGTGTGTGAGGGTTTGCTTAGCTATAGTTTAGGGACACATTTGTAGACAAAAGTGAGTAAAAGACAAACCCATGCTTTGGGGACATTCGGGGACATGCTCAATTGGAACAGTTAGTCCGTAGTTACAGGGCTTCAGATAAAAAAAATAAGTCTGACAAGAAAAATGAAACACATTTCAAATGATAAAATATTTGAATGATAAAATAACGAGCAAAGGGCTTTATTAAAAAATGTGTTCTAATTCAGCGCTGCCAAGGATGGTGTTTCATGAGAATATTTTTTGTTCCATATGCTGCTATAATATAATTATAATTAGGTGAATTTGGGTCGTTCCTGGTATCCGGTAACATTTTGGCTTTTAAACTTTTGGAAATAATGTTTTTCATGTTTTTAGCATTCTACAAAAATAGTGACATGATACATGGAGCACATACAGACCAAGCTCGGTATTCTATTAGAATTTACACCCTATTCGTTTCACATTCCACAGTCTATAAAAACACAACAGGGTGGAATCTAACAGAGTGGAAAATTTTGAGCTTAATTAGCTGTAGTTTTTTCAGTGATCAACATTTAGCTTTTAACGTTTATAACTATGTCATCTATGCTTGAAAAAAGGGTATGATTGAAAGGTGACATTTTCCTCCATTTGTTCAGTTAAATTCCAGTGGGAAACAATATCACTTCTTGAAAATGATCTTAGTGGAATTGTAGCCTATTTTGGAAGGCCATGAACTACACCCTAACAGGGTGGAAAATGAGTTTAGGGACAAGGTAAATAAAGAAAAATTTACAAAAATAAATATTCTTCCACTTCCAATTTATGTGGATGAGTACATAAAGTTTAGTCTAGTCCATAACATAATTAAGAAATATTTTAAGGTTTTTATCATTTCATGGTTTATATTTCTATTGGAAGTTGATAACTTTTTACTGAGGACTTGGTAAAATTGAACGCATACATCAATTAAAAGGTTTGTAAAAAAAAATATTAATGTCTAGTAAGTGATAAATTAGACCTACTAAATATAATTTCAGCAATTTTTTTATAAATATATATTTGACTTATTTTAGAGAAAATATAAGAACGTAAATCAGAGACCGAAAAGTCACTGGATAACAGGAATGACCTAGATCATTTAGAAAAACAGCTACTAAATGTACTAATGCAAGTCACAGATCTAAAGTGGCTGTCTAATTTTGAATTCGGCACAACTGAAAAATGACTTGTTCAGTGAAGGAATCCGTTGTGAAGTCATTATAGGCCTAACTCTTACCCCATTAAAGTGCCTTGCTTACATGTCAACCTGTTGTTGGGGACTCCCAAAACCAATATAATAGGGACACACAATAGGGACACTTTAACTGACATGCAATATTCATGTTTAATGAATTTTTTTGAATGCCTGATTAAAAGTCATTCACTCTTGAATCATGGGTTATGCAGTTTTTGATTCTGCTCGCAGTTTATGTGGTCTGTTGCACAGTTTTACTTATTTATTTTTATTTTGACCATTCTTCTCCCAGTCTGGAGTCCTAAGGTATTATAACAATAACTCGCAAAATATAAAAGTAGGCTTTATACAGTTTCCTTCACAAATTTCCTTCACTATTTTCCGTGCAAATGCTTTAAGATAATCTTCTGAAATATTAAAAGCCATGACAAAGAACGACGTTGGTCATTTTATGCCATTTAGGTTATCGCTTATTTGATTATATGGCACATGAACGGTAGAAAGTACCAGCACAGCAACGAGCAAGAGACCTACTAAACACTTCATTGGCCTAAAGAGGCCTCAAATCATTATAAAACACACATTTGATTCCAGCACAGTAAACCATTTAATACATTCACTTCAGTGAGCCATTTACCAATGCCATTAAACAGCTTTGTCACTCTGAGATGGCATTCTCTGTTTGGACATATGGCCATGAATAGTTACGGTTTTGCATTGTGACCGCGCACGCAGATGGGCTTGCGGTTTCACGACGCTCGCCACTTTTTCTGATCCAGCGTTCTTCATAAAATGACTCTGAACTGCAGTTCTCTGTTGAACAATAAAGACAACAGCATAAATTTGTTTGTTTATAGCTGTACATTGCAAATTAAGACTCGCCATTAATTGAGAAAGTGGCATCTGTTCGCTTTATTCTGACAAAGCTAGCAAGTTCCTAAATCTTATTTTGGATTGTGCTTCATCTTTTATTCTGTTTCTCAACTGACACTGATTTGAAGCATCGCTGTGCATGACTGTCATTTTGCAGGCCACTTCTCACTCTTTTTAATGTCGGACCATCTTTTTATGTCTTGATGCACTCAGAGCCTTTATTCCATCGTTGCAAGCGCACGTCAACTATAAGAAAAAGACAAATTCATCAGAATATATGGCTTTTAATGTAAAAGCCAATCATCTTTCCTATCGTTTTTATTGAGTTTGCAGATCGGATTGACGCGGGCCGGGATCAGGGGGCTAAGAGGATGGCCACCAATACAGGACGTTTGGCTCCTGCCCACTTATACAATAAAAAGCCTTTTCTGGGAAATTGTTCCAAAAACGGCAAGACTTTTCCCCGTGGCTGCAGCATGGAGTAACTTTTCCTAGATTATTTTCATTGTTCATAATCTCTTTAACTATAGGGGTGAGTCGCTACATCTGAACCTCTTTATCCGGAGCTGCGGCAATGGCGTGGACGTTAATCCCATAATTCTTCGGGAGGGCAGTTCTACTTTCCCCCTTCACATGTCTATGTATGTCTCTTCAAATAGAATGCATGAGAAAAGTAGATTGAGAGTGGCTCCATTTTATACCAACAACCGGCATCTTACCCTCTTTGCAGGATGGATACATCTACATTTCACTGCAGAAATATGGTAATTTTCTGCGTGCATAAATTATTGCAGTTTGCAGTCATTTCATTTTAACAGTAAAACACAATTTGATGTGCAATTTTCAATACAGGGAAATTTGTCCAAGATTTCAACTCCATGTAGCTGATGTAGTAGGTGTATAATGTTGTCAATGTAATAATTTTTTTAGCTGAGGGAGCAGGTCATGATGATCAGTCTATGTTGTTAAGTAGCCTTCAGGTCAGTGTCATGGTTCCAGTCAGAAACTATCGGTGTATTATTGTGTTAGGAAAACATTTAATTGGAAAGAATTCAATGATAATTTCTAAATAATGTTATAACCAATAAATAAACAGTCTGAATGTAATGACAGGCTAAAGAGGCATATAATAGTTTGTTTAGAAAGGAAAATTTGCTGAAAATTCACTCACTCTCAGGCCATCCAAGATGTAGATGAGTTTATTCATTCATAGAAACAGATTTGGAGAAATTAAGCATTGCATCATTGTTCACCAGTGGATCTACTGTCAGCTGATCACAGCGTCATAATAATCTACAAGTGAAACACATTAATAAAGGCAAAAAAAGCTGCATGTTTTTCGGTAACAAATCCATCATTAATGCATTTTTAAAGGGCTTTCCTGGGCAAGTTCATAATCCATAAAATTACCATCAGTAAAAAACAAAACAAAAATGTCCATCCCTTGTTGTACTCTTATGTCAAAATCAACAAACTTGTTTGATTAACTGTCTTGGACTGTTTTTCCTTATCTGTGCATATTTCTCTCCTGATTCAGATGACATGATAGCCTGGCTTCTGCGACTTTAAAGCTCATAGGAGCTTAGTTTGGCCAAGCTCCCTTACTACCCGCCTTCTGGGAGGCGGGCTTAACCTGCGTCCATCAGATGCCTCTGTATACTACTGGACGAATCTAC
>JAUCMU010000679.1:0-11332 GCA_032275025.1 Enteromius treurensis | reverse complement strand
CAGTCTGCAGATCTACAGAGAGTCCAGATTAAAGTATTATGATGTCATTTAGATGGGCTACATATTATGACTGGACTGCATCAGCCTGCCAAAAACGTACATTTTTCGGGGCTTAAAGGATTCACTTGGAGTACCTGTGTTTGTTTGTACTTGGCTTGTGGAGCGTGCTGTTCTGGTGATGGATTGTACATTATTTATAAATGCAAAAGGTTAACAGGCATGGGTATATGGGAATAGTTAATTGCATGCAGGACCATGGCCTGGTGTGATTTTATTTTATTTTTCACATGGAAACATGGATTATGTTTTATAATTTCCTCAATCTCATTCCTCTTTAAATGATTATTTGCCAAGCCAATATCCATTTTCCCTGAGATATGCTCCTCTATTAGAGGTGGGCGCTCACACATTATTATCCTGGCGCATGCTTATCAGCTGTTGCTTCTTGCTGAGAAGCGGGCTTCAGTGATTTATCTTGTTTTTGTAACATCTACCCAGCCACGTTTTCTTTTGAAGTGGTGTTGCCATGGCACAGTCGTAGCTAGGAAGGTTTGGCGGTGCCGGAGAGGAGAGGGGCAGAGGTTAGGCCTGGTGTGAAGCAGATCTATGCTAATGGATGCCCATTGGCATGTGGGAGGAAGTGAAACGGACACACGTGCCACTTATCACGGCCACTGGGTCAAAGAACAAAAGGAAGCTTGGCCCGAGAGAGAGAGAGAGGAAATTAAAGAGATAAAGGAAGACGAGCTGCCGCCCATTGTGGCCCATTACGAATGTTTGTTCGCTTTTTCTCTGGTCATTTTCTTTCATCTGAATTATTAAGGAGAGCAGTTCCAAGCAGGTAGGAGGGATCAATGTATCGGTCACTTCGTTCAGCTTGTGTCTGAAAGTCTCTCGGTGGAATGTTTAAACAATGGCTTTTATTGATTTTACATTTTAACGAACCGCTTCACTCAACAGGTCTTTTTGGCGCTCATTGAAAATTCATCTGCTGTCTCTCAGGGAAAGCCTTGCCAATGGTTCTCGTCATATCTTGTCATAACACTAGCAGGTATTGCCTCAAGATGCAATTAAAATGACAGTCAGATTACATCAGCATGTGGCAATGTCACTTTTTTTCAGAATGCATAGATATTCTCTATCCGTGCGCTGCTTGTGCGCTCTGAAGAAACAGCAGTAATGAAATTGTACCTATTGACTTGGTTTTTCAACAGCTTCTTAAAGTTTTTTGGGGGGTAATCAGATATGTATGACATATCGTATAGATTAAGAAATAAACATACTCAAATTGTTATTAATAATAATATTTTATATATATATATATATATATATATATATATATAAATATAATTTTATTAATAATTATAAAATATGATCATATGTATGACATATTGTATGTATTGTATAAATTAAGAATTAAGAATACATTATTTATAAATGCAAAAGGTTAACAGGCATGGGTACATGGTAATAGTTAATTGCATGCAGGACCATGGCCTGGTGTGATTTTATTTTATTTTTCACCGTTCTGACATGGAAACATGGATTATGTTTTATAATTTCCTCCATCTCATTCCTCTTTCGATCGTTATGTCATGGTTTGGACATGGCAGCAGAAGTATAT
Organism: Enteromius treurensis; assembly: GCA_032275025.1. NCBI lineage: Eukaryota > Metazoa > Chordata > Actinopteri > Cypriniformes > Cyprinidae > Enteromius > Enteromius treurensis. The sequence goes on along the minus strand of JAUCMU010000679.1, from coordinate 9,708 downwards.
TACTATTGTTCTGTAGAATGTACATACTAATAGGCTACTACAAAATGAAACAGTAACTACAAAACAGTATTTCTTCAGTGTTTTAAACTGTAATATAAAACCCCCTTTATTTTCCAGCAATACAATTAAACCTTCATTAATTAAAAGACAAATGTTTTATGCCTTAAATTCAAATACACACAATTTTCAGATTGGAAAACATTTTCAGAATAAATGATGATGCACTAGTGTAAAGGTAGCATACCAGATGTGTAAATTGAACCATTTGAACTTTATTAAAACTAATTTGCACTGATTCATTGTGTTGGATACATTTTTTTCCATTCAGTGGCTCAGGTTTTTGAGTCTGTATAAATGTCAACAAAAATGTGTTGTTTTTTTTTTTAAATAATGTAATTTTGTTAAAAATGATTTCATAAAGTTGGTATCGAAAAAGATATCGTTCAGGAACCAGAATCGAACTTAAGGTATTGGTATCAAAAAAATTTTAACAATACCCATCCCTATATATATATATATATATATATATATATATATAATATAAATATGTTCAAATGTATTAATATGAATATCATATTTGTTCTTGGTACCCATGTTAGCAAGCTGATGTGTTTGGTTAGGGGAACGTAACAAAATGTGCTTTAGAACTTTAGTCAGGAATTTTGTGAGTGCTTATGTTTTCATGCAGGATAGTAGTTTTTCTTAATTTATTAGAGCTAGAATGCCACATGGTGTTTTATTTATTGATTTATTCATTTTTTGGGCTCACAACATTCACATCATTCATCGTTTTTCGACTTGAAATAGGCTAGACTGACTGCAGATGATGTGTTTGAACTGAACAGAATGCCATTTTTGACATGTTGTCTTAAAAACGCAGAGATTTAATGCAATAGCAAAAGATATTCGTCTGACATATGTGTACATAGACCAACAACAACAACAAAAATGGTGCAGACAGAACCCGCTCCATCATCAACCAGTCAATCATAGATTGTACAGGGCTGCTGTTTCTCCCACGATCACGCCAAAGTCTCTGTTCTTCTGACATGGCGGGCATTGACTCTGCACGCTTCTGAGACCTTTATTCAGCTCGCTCTTGGCCGATTTGTCAGACTCGCTCCATTCAGAATGGCCTCCAGTGGCTCCACCTGTCGAACTAAATCCGTACCTCCACGTAGTCAAGTGCAAGCGGGACTATAAAAGCTCAGCAGCCCATTACCACAAAAAATAAAACAAATAAAAGGCCTTCACTGATGTTCATTCTCCCAACAAGCCACTGGGACTTGATTACAACTGAAGCCTATGCTTTTGATTTCAAGAAATCTAGAAGCTTGCCGTCTCTTCATTGAGCGGGAAATCCACTTGTAATTACAAAGTGAGTGTAAATGCATGTTCTGACCATGAAGAAACTATTTCTACTAATCTCATTCCGTCAATAGCTGTCTCAAGTATGGAGAGCTAGTTTATCTACTTTGATGAATGAACGGCTCAATGGCCCTTTGGCATTTTATCCTCATGTGTCAGACCTTAACATTTCCCCTTTGTCTTTGATGGGCTGTCCCGCTGTAGCCGGAGGGAAGCAGTACTCCGCAATGGACTCTGGGTTACGGTTGGACTCATTTCCACCGGCTGGGTCGCACCCTTGAGGACAAAGGCTCTCTCGCGGATAAATGCACACAACACACTAAACAGATAAGTTTATCTATTTGAAACAGCACATCTACAGGAATCAAAACACAATTAGCTCCTTTGCCAAATTGAAAGTGCAAATCAAGTCATGCTAGACTGCCTATTAGCTTAGTATAGTGGTCATTTAGAAGAGATCATCTAATGAGGGAAGGAAAAATGTCTTTGGCTAATTGGGAACAGACTTTCCTTTACGTTGTCCTCTGAATGTCACTGCTTCATGATGTCTGTGGATTACTATGAACTTTGCCTCATATTCTTGTGTGCTTGTGTGGCATAATACAGAAATTCAGTTAAATAAATGTTTTATTGTAAATTTACCATTTAGATGTAGAGTGTTTTCTGTGTTTCTTCATAAAAAATCTATTTTTGTATAAATTTATAATTTTATGTGAATATAATTTATTTATAATTAATGTTTAATGTACGTAGTGTTTACCTATGTTATATTAGTGTAATGTTTCCTATTTTATATTATATATTTTTATATTATATTTTCTTTATATTTCTTACATTAAATATTTTAAATACAAGTATTTTATTTTCATATTTATTATTTCCTTTATTAAAATTGTCATATTATCTGGTTAATTTAATTAAATTTAAAGTACTTCAAAATTCGTTATTTTAATATGTTTGCATTCTATATTTTATAAATGTAACTTTTTTGGTTAGTTGTTTTTTTAAACCAACAATGGAAACACATTGTGCAGCTGTAAGATATAATATTCTTTTCATATTTATTTCCCTTGGTTTTTTATTTTATTTTATTTTTTCATTTAATTTTTAAAATAACATTGGAAACACATTATGCAGCTGTAAAATATGGCAAAACAGCCCCTTGAGTTATTTAAATCCCTGTGCAAACAGAAACTGTTGCGTTTACTAAGTCAGATGGGGTTTGGTTTCTCAGTGATCCGTTGAATAAGCATTTACGCTCACAGCCATGTCAGAATGAGCAGCTAATTTTCTCTCCTTTAGACTTCACTTGAGCCTGTAGCTTGACCTAAAATGAAAGGGTTTTGTTTGGAGTAGCTTCTCTCTTGGAGAACCACTCATTAAAGGTGCCCTCACCTCTGTCCTGCCTGGCTGGAGCAGCTCTCTCCTGGGTAATGACTACGTTTGCGAGCAGCTGCAAGGAAGCCAGACCTCCAGCGTGGTTATAACGGCCTCCGTCTGAGTCATTTGAATTCCCAGGAGCAAGGGCCGGATTAAGGTGGTCTTAACTGACGCAGGATTTAATGAACGACTTGTGCTGAACAATAACATTTGAGTCGACACAAACAAATCACTCAACGACTCACTAATAGGGGAGTTCTGTCCTGCCTCAGCAATCCCTTTGCGTGTGCGGTATGCAAACAGGAGGTTGAAGATCCATAAAGCAAAAGCCACCGCCACAGAACAGCAGAGATTAAGACTTGCTTTGTCTCCGAGGATTTCAGTCCACGGTTTTCTTCTTTCCAGACTTCTTTACATTCGCATTTGTTCGCATTTGTGCATTTGGCAGGTCTAAATTTATCCAGAACAACTTACATTGCATTGAAGGTATGCATTTTTAATCCGTTTATGCATCCCTGGGAATCAAAGCCATGGTCTCTGCGCTCAACTAGAGTGCTTTAGTATGTGAGCGAGGCACACGATGCAGTAATGAGGTTAATGTAATATTTAGTAAGTGAGCCTTTAGCACAGAGAAGCTTACAAACAGCCCATCCGAGGCATTCATTAGTTTATTTGTTTGTCTCATGCAAGTGATCTAAATTTTTGCGACTACTGTTCTAGGTGGATGAACTATTTATTCCGCTGATGCTTCGTATTGCTTAAATAGAATCTGCAGTCTTTATCATTAGCGACTCTCATTGCCATAGTACTTTGTGCAAATACAGAAGTATTGTTTAGCAGGTTATCTGGAAACAGTCCTGAGTGATGCGGCACGATACAGACAACCGCAGCGTATCTGAAAGTGCTGATGCCTGCGTTTCTGGTCTGTATTAAATGGTTTTTAATCCACTTATCAAGGTACAATGCTTCAAATGCTTTAGAGCGTTGTTTTGTATTATGCGCTGCTGAAATAGTGAAATCTGTGCAACTTTTGGATATGTTGCCATTATAATGTTTTGTAAGGCGTGCTGCTTTGCTTTTGTGGCTCTAATTTATTCCGTTTCAGAACTAAGTGCTTTGGACACCAATACTTCTTCACAAGTGTTGCCCTCCATTGCACCGTGTGAGCTCGCGGCCCATTTGATCTGACATTTCGTGCTTGTTTTGCAAAGAAGTGCCAGCTATTTGTCGTGGCGAATTGGTTAAACAAGCTAAAAACTATTGATTCGATTTTGCAAAGCCTAATGTAATTTAAATAACATTGTTAAGGAACAGCAGTGTAATTTAATTCTCTTCTTCCCTATATATAGATTTCGAGCTCTCGCAGAAATTACAGACCTCGTTTTTTTTTTTTTTATTCATAATAGTTAACTTCGTTGTTAGTGAGAAATTGTGAATCTCACAACTCAGGGTTGTTCGTTCGGTTGCAGTAATGTAAACGGTCAATCTAGTAAGCGTGTATAAACAGCTTAGCCTTGTATCAGCAGGGAGCAAGGCTCTGTTAAAAAAACATGAAAAGAAAAGTCTTTGTATGGAAATGTAAGAAAAGTACTTCTTGTGAGGTATTGTTTGAAAATATGAAAGAACAGGTCTGCTAACTAAACTGTGCTGAAATCCTGCCTTGTGTTGGTGGTGTAGGCAGCCATGCTGTTTTAGGAGTGGCTCGTCCACCTGTGTCGACTCGGGGGAATACAGAAGAAATAAATGGCTGCTCTGCATTGCAGAGACGTGTTTCACTGCAGATTGGTTGAATCACACTATGTCTGTCTGACTCATTCAAAGCTGAGGGGTGGAGTGTCAGGGGGTTTGTGTTGCACTGTAATGCACTCGATGGGTATTTTCAGGCATTGGTGAAAATTGCTTAATTTTCAGTCAAGAGATTGTTCAGTCATTAAAAGAGCAGCGGTTTGAAGTCCTCGAGTGAGCAAAAAGAGTGTTATTCACACCTTAAGGTACTTTACTTGTGTTTTTATCTAGGACTGCTTGCAAAGGTGATTTTGCAATTGTCAGTTGTCAGAGATTTTTTTTTATTATTTATTATTAATGTTAAGTTGTCAAGTGAATGAGTGAGACGAGTTAACCCAACTAATGCTGCTAATCGATTTTGGAAATATTAATAAATATATAAATATTCTTATTTTTGCAGGGTTTTTATAGCTAACCATTAAAACTATATATATACATATATATATATATCTATATCTATATATATATATATATATATATAATTAAAATCAAAATAATTGTATATAATGAGGAAAATAGAAGCAAAATTAAGTATCATATAAATTATAAATTATAAAATTAAAGTATAACATAATAGTATAAAAATTTGTATATGTACTTAGATTAAATAAAAAAAATAACACAGGAAACTAGTGTTGGAGGGTCAAGTTTTTTTTAAATAAATACATTAAAAAAGACAAATTAATTCAATAAATATTGCTGGTGTTAAGTGAGTCAAGTGTAGATATACAGGCAAGATACACAAGCAAGCAAGTGCTGGAACTTGCTGCTGCCAGTGCTTATGGTGTTGTGAGTATTTAAACCATACTGCTCCACAAAAAGCATATAAAATAACCCAGTCTACACAGGTGGAGCTGGGGAGGTGGAGGGTTTCAGAGAAACTCTAAAAGCACGCTCAAGTGGATGCCAACCATCCATTAAGCTGAAAGTCCATTGGCTGCGTATGTACAGTATATGTCCCAATCAGCTTGTGCCAAGACGCTTAATGCTTTGAATATTATCAGCTACATTAATACCCATCAGCTTGACCATAGAGTTTCATGACTGAACTATACATAAAACATAGTAAAAAGGAAAAATTCAAAACAAAATCAGTAGAATTTGAAACTTTTATGGGGCATAAACAAAAACTGATTCAAAATATTAACAAAAAATATATATATATATTATCTCAATACTAAAATAACATATTTGAATAAACATTTTGATTCTGATTCATACTAATTAAGTAAATGCTTATGTTTACAATGACCATAATAAATATCTTACCCTGGTTTTAGCCTAGTCCCAGATTAAAACGTAAGTCTTGGCTGTTTTAACTGAAATAAACTTGCACTGACCGATCTTAAAATATATCATTGTTTTGTCTCAAGATCCACACCAGTAGTGTTTTTATCTAAAGCATGTTTATAAAGGCGACTTGCATTTCCCAGTTGAACTATGGCTTAATCCTGTCTTAACCTAAGCCCTGTCTGTGAAACCGGACCTTAACGTTCAAGCTCCTCTTCTTTCAGTTCACTCACTCAAAGATCACATAGCAAAGACTCGGATGCCTTTAGTTCTCTGTCTCGTGTCCGTTCACTATTATCCAATGCTGCGCTGTCTCATGCGGTGTCACTTGCTCTACAGAGAAGAACTTCACCTTTTTCAGCAGTTCATGGCCCACCCGAGATTGATTTAGGTCCCTCCAATGAAGCGCTCGTTTCCAATTATAGTTTCAATTTACCATATAATTGCAGTAACATTTTACCATTAAAAAGCAACACAGAGGAAGATAAGCCTATGGAGATCAGTGCATAGACTGGATCACCAGTTCACCATTAAAAACCTAATTGTATTGCAGATGGAGTGGGGTTTTAAACCACATTTTAAGTCTAATCAAATCACAGCATTAGATACACCAAAAGGACATCTGCCCTGACAGCTTTTTTTTCTTTCGGAGCGAGTCACTGCACAAAACATGATTTATTCTTCCCACGAACTGTTATCTTGGGAACAATTTGCATCGATTTTGTAGATCAAACATCAATTGACTATTAAGATCTTTAACAAGTCTTCCACTACTTTTAATGAAGCACGTGTTACTAATTATCAAATAATTGGACCCTTACTAATATATACAGGATAATATATATATATATATATATATATATATATATATATATACACACACAGTATATTCATATAATAAGTAATTTATTAAAAATATTATTTATTTGTATTATTAATGATTATGGCCAGTATATCTCATCCTTATTTGGTGGTCATCCAATTTTCTGTGTAGATAGATTAACTAAAGATAATTGGAGAATTTCATTTAAATCTCTACACTGGCTGCATTCCAGTCTAGGACAAATTTTGTTTTACATTGCATCATATGCAGCATGTTTTGCAGTTTAGTATGGAACTTGTGTGTAAGATACAAATTCATATCGTTATGCTTATTATTGTTTTTACATTCTCTTAATTTCAGTCTGTCTCCTTAGATTATGAATGCCGCCAGTATAATGTCATTTATGAACCAAAATTGACCAGTGCCCTGTTGTTTTGCCCTTTTGAAAGATTATTATAATATAAATATGTAATATAAAACCCAATCGGTGCAGAACTGTTTACCAATTTAGGCATAGACAAAAACAATCAGCGTTCAGTAAGAGCTTTAAAAAAATAAATTATGCCCCTGCTTAATTATTTGAAGGGGGCATTATAGTGTGCAAAGACGCTTGCGTGGAATGATTAATCTAAAAGCAAAGAGGAAGATAGTCCTGTCTATTTCTCCCTTCATTGCGACTCAATGGAATCACGGGAACAGATTTCATATCAACGCATTCAAATAGATTAATCTGGCTTCATTGGAGCAGACAGAGAGGAGAAAAAAGGAGCAATTCTGTAAGATGTGTTGGCCTTTCCATTGGAGTAACCCACGGAAACATTGATTGAACGTCCAAGGATAAAAAGATTTAGTACATTCAGCCGACTGTGATGAATGGTGACGTCCATTTTTTACATGCCCTTCACAGGCGGGCACACAGCACACCAACATGCCGCAGTGGATTTGTTTCTTGTTAAATGTTGAATTCTTCCAACGTCAGATGTGCTGAGATACAGAAAGGTAAAATCATCCCTAAGGCGGTTCATTTAAAAGATGCAGAGCCGGTTCATTTCAACCCCCCCCAATTGGTTATTCAACAGAAACGTCCTTATCGTTTGATGCACGCTTGGTTCTGATAATTGCGTCAGAGCACGTGTCAGGTGTCTTTCGTTACTGTTTTTTGTAGAAATAATCATGGAACATTCCAGATGGTTACAGCTACATGTTCGACTAGCTCGAATGTTTCAGAAGGGCTTGTGCCCACATCCTTGTCAATAGCACTCTGGTAAACTGCTAGTTGTGCTAACGTTTAGCAGGGAGGCCCACCAAACTGATATTTATCATCTTTATAAGTGTGCAGACTCACTACGGCTGCCCTCTTGGCTTCTCATAATCGCGCCTCAGTGGAGGGCTTGAATGTTTCATTACGGATGTAGAGGACAATCAGGAAATTGTTTTCTCCCCGCGCATTAAACGAGGGAGAGACTTTAGAAGTTGGAAAGCTAAACCGTAAGCAGAGTGTCTTATTGCCAATTGGCTGGAAGCCATCGAATTAAAAAAAAAGAAAGAGAGAGAGAGAGGAAACAACCTCCTGAATCCATTAGCTTCAGGCCTGAGCTGGAATAAGCGGTGGGTTATTACGAAGGGCCAGGAAAATGCGGAATCACTCAGGGGGCTTTAGCTGCTTTGCAAATGTGTGCTAGGAGGTTGTTTGTGCTGCCGTCGGTTCTGAGGAAAGAGCATGTTAGTTTTGAGAGTGGGAGGACACTTCAGAATTAGTGGGGGAAACATAGCCATTTCTTCCTGTTTTAGAATAAAATTCACAGCAACCACAGTTTGCGTTCCCTAGAGGTGGGCGGTGCGGCCAAAATCGCATGTGTCACTGTAATGGAATATAGTACTGTGTATCACAATGATATAGTTATTTTTGATGGAAATTCAACCCAAACATGTTTTTATATATCATTTAAAAATGTGCTCCAGTAATCCATAATAGAGTGAATTGAATACATTAGAACAAAATCATCTTGGCGTGTTTGTGCTGTCATTCCGCCCATCCCATGGTTCTCCCACCTACCTGCCAGGGCCGACAAGTGGGTGTGTTTTTGGGAAGTCCATCTGGTTTCTTACACTTTGTGCTACAATTGCTGGGTTTTCTCATTGTGGAGCTCTGTCTAGTGGAATAATGAATAATAAAACTTTAAGTACAACAGATATTGTTTATATTGCTATATATATCGAACCTGGCAGCAGAAACCATGCCTGTTTAAAGTCACTTAATTTGCTTGTGTTTGAACTCAGCAGATTGTCTTGACCATGTCTACATGCATAAATACATTGGCTGAGCAGATATTTAAGTCAACAAACATTTGAATAAGTATGCTTTCATTTTTTGCATTTTTTATATATATGCAGTAGTCAACATTTAATAAAGTCAATCAAAATCTTTCACCAAAGTCAAATTGCATGTTGCATAGGTAGCCAATGAACTAACCGCTATACATTTAATGGCTGGTTAGCGTCCACTTGAGCGTGCTTTTAGAGTTTGGAGCTGAAATCCTCCACCTCCCCAGCTCCACCTGTGTAGATTGGGTTATTTTATATGCTATTTGTGGAGCAGTGTGATTTAAATACTTACACCAAAAAGCCAAAATGCATTCTGGTTTTAGGACAACTTTGGTAAACCATTTACTATATATATAATACACACACACACACACACACAGAGACACTGATAAATATATGAAATAATGTATTTTAATAAATAAAAAAGATAAATGAAATGTATACATATATATATTTATTTCATTTAATATATTTTCGATTTAAAAAGTATCAGTATTTACATATTATACTGTGTTATTTTTTTTTTTTTTACTGCTTTTATAAAGGACAAATTTTGACCCTTCTACTGATTTTTTATATTGTTGTTTATGTTTGGTCAATATAATATTACTTGACTGTCTATTACTTACTATTACTTGTATTATTTGTGAATGACAATTTCATTTCAGTTACCCTTTCAGTCGAATCACTTCGACGTTACATATGGGAACTCGCCAGAGAGACCGATTTGCCTTTGA
>JAUCMU010000678.1:0-11333 GCA_032275025.1 Enteromius treurensis | reverse complement strand
ATATATATATATATATATATATATATATAAATATATATATTAAATATACACTGTCCATACACAAATACTATGTAAACAAACACTTTTATTTTGAATGTGATTAATCATGATTAATCATTTGACAGCACTAATTTAATTTAAGTATATTTCCTTTTTCCAGTAAATATTTTATTTTTATAATTTATAAATTATAAATTATTTAAACATTTTGTTATAGATTATTTTATTTATTCATTAATTTATTACATTTTTGTTATTACGTAAGAAAAAATATTCAATAAATGCCACCTTTCATCTCCTCACATAACATATACTATTCATGACCTGAGCTGTACCTGAATATAATCTGTTATATCAAAGTTGCCACAGCAATATTTTAACCTTAATTCTGAAATTAGGACAAAGACAAAAATGTATTTTTATTTAGCCATGTGATTCACTTAGGTACAGTAGGAACGTCCTTTAAATCTGCTTTCATGCGACTGAAAGACAACATTTCCTTAATGCATTCTGGTTTTGTTGCTGGCAAGCTGATTAAATTGGTGTATAAAATGAAATTGATTAGTGTTTAAAGTGCATCACCCTGTAACATCGCTGTGCACAGTGCTTATTAAAGAAGCAACATGCTCTAAATTATTATGTTTTGAATTGTTCTCGTAATATGTAAATGATAAGTATGATCCTCTATTTTGCTTAATTTTATAAAATAAAGCACATTCATGTTTGACTCAGAAGTAAAATGCACATTAGAGCAGAAGCAATCTAAATGGTTTGATTGCATCAGGTTACAACTACTACTAGTGTAATTTTGGTAAACGAAACACCTGGGAAATTTAACTAGTTTGGTGTTCCACTTGTCTAAAATGAAAAATGCTTTCAAAGTAACATTTATGTTGCAACACAACCAAAGTAGGCTGCTGTAATTATAATCAGTAGGTATTTCTACACTGTACAAATCTGATGAGGCTGATGAATGCCCAGATGAATCTATTTTAATGTGTTGCACAGAAACTACAGCCTCTTTCTTTGTAAGAACACACTCCTGGTGTGAGTGTGACAATTCAGTCAAAATCTAATGACACTTCAGTCAATCTTAATGCAAACTTTTTCTTTCGTCTGTCAGATCAAGAGAGGATCGGAAAAGACTCATCCTACGAGCAAGAAGGAAAGGTGATGTTCGTGATTGATGCGGTGTACGCGATGGCGCACGCCCTCCACAACATGCACAAAGACCTCTGCCCTGGCAAGGTGGGACTCTGTTCCAAAATGGACCCAGTTGACGGAACCCTCCTGCTAAAGTACATCCGCACTGTCAAGATAGCAGGTAAGCGGTTCACCTTCTGCATAAGGGCTCTTTTGTTTATCCTTTGACAGACCTACTACAGCACCATAGAGCAAGCATCTGTTTATGGGTGCTTAAGAAAAGGGATTTTTGCATAATTAGCCCTCTGACTGTGGATTTAAGTTTCTTTATTGCAACATAACAGTTTTAAAACGGCTCTCTCACAGGATGCATATTTTTTGAAAGTTCAAAATCCTTTTACCAAAGCCCCACCCTGGTCGTAAATTGTCAACAAATGGTTTTTACGAAGATTAGCTGCTGGAATGGATTAGAGTTGTGAGAAACAACAGAAGCCCTGAGGAACCACAGGCTGCTCCCCAGAAAAGTATTTTGATATGTGCTTAGCGTACCCAAGCCAAGGTTCCTCCTGAGCCATGTATGTGTTAATTAAAGCAGTTTGCAGTGGGCTCACAACACCCTTTGGACATGTTCTTCCTGGGCTATCAATGGCAGTATGACTAATTAATTTACTGAGTATTCACATTTACTCTGAGGACCATGACGATGTGGCCTACAGTTCTGAAGTGTAACCGGCTAATAGAAGATGACTTTCAGGGTCGTAAACTGTTTTTTTTTCTCCCCCAACTGGGTCAACTGTTATGCAAATCGATCTGTCACATGGTTCTCTGACCATGTGCCCTTCAATCATTAGTGCGTTTGAGTGAATGAATCTCTACTGAGCTTTACTGTGTCAATAGTGTCTGCTGTGGAATAGGCCATGACGTTTTTTGTTTTTTTTTCTGGGGGAAAACGTGCAGATCTAATTGAATTAATGAAGTGCCTGACAATTACTGCGGGAGTTGAATGCTAGTTCAGAACACAAACACTTGATTGTGGAGTCCTTCGGGAAACAGTTAAGAACTGATTTTAATGAATTATACTCCATCCAGTAATTGGTACCGGCAATTCTGGTAAAATACTTACATTTTTGATTCATCACAATATCCACCATTAACAGCTATTACAGCTCTGCATAATCTGGGCATCAATGTTATTCAAACATTGACTTGACATATTGCTCCAAGCTTCCTGAAGGATTGCCCAAAGATGATTCACACAGGTTGGACACTTCTTACGGACATCACAGGCCAGTTCCTCCCATACTAGTTCAACTTTCACATGTGTATATTGCCATTATTATGCAATCAAAATTCTTATTGTAAGTCTTTAATGATAATGTCAAATGCAATTGGATTGAGATTCATGAGAATGCACAATAAAAAATAAAAAAACATAAAAAAATAAAAAGTTAAAATGTTATCAAGGTTTGCAAAAAAACTTTTCTATAATATATATGTAAAGCAAATGTTTGATTAACTTTTCGAACCATTATGCACACACTTTATTTTTATATTTTTGATGTAAGTAATAGACAGTGTAAGTGGTAGTACAGGGATATACACCTATTTAAAATCTTTAAGGTTATAAAAGCTCATAAACTTTGATGTGCTTCTTTATAATTGCTTATTATAGCAACACAGTACATTGTTTCACACAGCGAGCAAATGACTGTATATTAGAGCTGACAGTACATTAAAATATACATTAGCATTGTTAATGCATATATGATTAGCATAATTAAGATTACATTTTAAGCATTCTGAAATCTGGCTACATTTATGTTTTCATAAAAAAATGTATGAATTTTCAACATCATTAGTGTCACATGATCCTTCAGTATATGTTTATGTCTACAAGTATATGTTTTAAATATATACTTAAAATGAAGAAAAAAAAAGGAGAATCCGCACTCACTTATAAACCAAAACTATGATGATCCTGATGACCCATTTGGGCTTTCTGTCCAAAAAAACAAAACAAAACAAAACCAAAAGCATTAATTTTGTGAGAGTTTGTGAGGATGGGTCCAGCTTTTATAAAATGTTCCACCAATAACCCTGTTTACAGCAAAACAACAGCTTTTATATTACTCAGTGTCATCTTATTCCTGTTAATGAATAGATATGTTGATAATTATAATTGTGTTCAGAAAGCAGTCAGTTTGCAACACTTCTCCTGCCAGTTCAGAAGTGGCCATGGCAGACGTTCGCAGCAGATGAGCTGAGATTCAGTGTCTGGCAGCAATTTACTGCTATATACCATGGGCCTGATGAGAGAGACTGTTTTGTGAGATTCGAGACCTGCTGTATGCAGCCAAAGCTGTTTCAGAACTGTCTAGGAACTGTGCATCGCAAGTTTTCAGTGCTATTTTTCACACATAACCCCGTCCTCCCCATTCCATGTGACTTTGAGTGAGGCTAGTTAGAGACTTGAATAGTCTGAGATTGAATAAAGCGGCCCATCACTTTTCTGTCTGTGTAGCCATCACTCGTCCAGAGGGGTTTCATCTTTGTACTCTATTTATCTGTCTATCTGTCTATCTATCTATCTATCTATCTATCTATCTATCTAGCTAGCTATCTATCTAGCTGTCTGTCTGTCTATTTCCCTACCATTCTATCTATCCTTCTGTTTATCATCGTTGTGATGCTGGCAGTGACCGTGTGTCTTCTCCACTGAATACTATGCTTGGAGAACAATCTCTTGGCTGAGTGGTAAACTCTGTCTCCGGAGGCGGAACTCTACCTGTGTTTCTCCCTGGTCCCATTGTTTGAAGTGCTGCACAATGTCTCATCAAATGAACCTCAGAAGAAAACTCTCAAACCTTTGATGCTGTGGAGTACACTTACAGCTCTAATAAGGATATATGTCTGAGGACAGTTCACTGTTTAGTGGCATCTTCCAGGTAGTCAGAAGCCTATAGTGAATAATAAACAAAGAAGTCATAACACTGGTTTCTGTGAGTTTTGCTCTGTCTGTATTATGTTTAGAAACTAGATTTTTAAAATGTCACCACCACAGCAGAGTTTGCAGTGTGGTTGTTAAAATCTTGTGGTTAGGTTAAAGCATACTGCCGCTTGGGTGGTTACGAGGGTTACTAAGGCCTTGTTTTTTTTTTTTTTAATCGTTCATTTTATGGTTAGAAACATGATGGCACAACGCTTCTTAATAACCCGCAAAATTTGAGTCATCACTCATGTCCATAGCACAAATGTGTGGCACAAATTGTGCGCTGACATTTAGCATTTAGGCTCAATTTCGAGCACCGCAGATAATAAATCCATATGGTAAGGTCATATGCCTGAATGAGTCAGTAACTGAGTGCTTAAATTGGGAATCTCAATCATTTCTTTTGCACCCTCTTGTTTTGATGAATATTTTGTCCTCATGAAATTCTCATAATCCTTTACATCTGTCTGCATTATATGGTGAGCTGCACCGCCACCAAGCATGGCTGTAAAAAATCTTAATTCCCTAATCCAGAGCGGTTGACTCATCAGAGTCTGAAATAAGCCTCTTGCAGCTTCCAAGCCTGCACAAAGAATAATGGATATTCATCAACAGAAATCCACCATTGCTGATAATCAGCCTTAGATTTTAGTGGGAATTTCATGTGGATTGTGCCTCAAAATAGTTATAACCCAAACACTAGTAGTGAAAACACAATTTCTTGTGCTATTGTTTGGTAGACTCAGCTGCACAGGGTCCAGGGATTTAAGTTGGACACGGTCAGGTGCTTGGAATACAGATAGCTTAACCAAAACTTTAAAGCCCAAGACAGCAGGGTTTTCCACAGAATAAGGCACCTAATCTAAAATGCATCATGGGATGCAGCATCATTGTTATCCTGTCCACCTCGCCTGCATCCTTCCATAAGCTATTGCTCTCACAAAATAGAAATTGCACTCAATGTACTTGAGCTTAGATATCAGCAAAGGGAATTTCAACTTGTTTATACCGAGCTAAATAAATATGCCCATGCATTTTATACTAAGCAGTGGTAATGCATTTTCTTTTTCCAATTTGGTTGAAATGAGGTTCTTTTTGTCTTCCTTTAAGTACAATGCTTATTGTTATATAACAAATAAGTGGTTTTGAAATGTGCATTGTTATTTACTGTAGCGTAAATATAACATTAAGTAACCGCTAAAGCAATATATTTCACAAAAGTTCTATTAAATTGAATGCTAGCACATTTAGTTTCCAGTTCTCCATCAATCTTACAGATTTTGGACGCTGACCTGGATATGTCTGTACATGAGCGGTTGCTCATTACTGTGAAGCTATATGGTGTAACACGTTTTGCATGCTTTAATCAAATTTCTCTGCTCACATCTTCAGGCATTGCCGGCAGTCCGGTGCAGTTCAATGAGAATGGAGATGCCCCGGGCCGTTACGATATCTACCAGTACCAGATAAAGAACAAAACAGCTGAATACAAGACCATCGGTCACTGGACCGACCAACTTTATCTGAATGTGCGTATATATATAAAACAAATGTTGTCTTTTTAAAAAGAATCTTTATCAGTTAGTTAGTATTAGTATTATTGGTTTCATTAAGACTTAAGACTTGAATAATGATCTTTACCTTAATAAGCAAATGGCTTGATATTATAGCATGCAAGTCAAATGGCCCCATTTCTTAGTTTTTGTTTTTTTGGGAGCTTTACAGCTTCTAATCAATTTTTTTGTCATTTTGTAATGAGCTGCACAATAATTTCCCCCAAAAAATACATCGCTTATGAGAAAGGACTGAAACATAGCCTTAAGGAAAACTGCTTAAAATTGGTCCTTTGAGATCCGCAAGAATTCATTTAATGAGTCAACGGATGAGGAAATGAAAACACTCATTTGAGATGTTAAACATTGTTTCGTCCTTAGCCGAGATGAATGGTAAATACTGTTTGTTTTTTGTGATTCAGATGCGGGCGATGCAGTGGCCAGGTGGAGGGAAGCAGGTGCCGACTTCCATCTGCAGTCAGCCTTGCAAACCCGGGTGGCGCAAGAAGATCGTTAAGGGCATTTCCTGCTGCTGGCACTGTGAGCGCTGCGATGGTTACCAGTATCAGCACGACCTTTACACCTGCAAGATGTGCCGCTTTGATTTAAGACCTAACAAGAATCACACAGGCTGCCAGCCCATTCCGATTGTGAAGCTGGAGTGGAGCTCGCCCTGGGCAGTCATACCGGTCCTCATTGCTATTCTCGGCATCATAGCCACTCTTTTTGTTGTGGTCACCTTCATTCGCTACAACGACACACCGATCGTTAAGGCTTCTGGACGCGAGCTCAGCTACGTCCTGCTTACGGGAATCTTTTTGTGTTACGCCACCACCTTCCTGATGATCTCGACCCCAGACATGGGGATCTGTTCGCTCAGGCGAATTTTCCTGGGGCTCGGGATGAGCATCAGCTATGCGGCGCTGCTCACTAAAACCAATCGGATTTATCGGATTTTCGAACAGGGGAAAATGACAGTGAGCGCGCCACGCTTTATCAGTCCCGCGTCGCAGTTGGTAATCACCTTCAGCTTGATTTCCGTTCAGCTCCTAGGGGTGTGCATTTGGTTCGCAATGGACCCTTCCCAAGCTCTCATTGACTATGAGGACCAGCGCACGGCAGATCCCGAGATGGCACGCGGGGTCCTAAAGTGCGACATTTCTGACTTGTCGCTCATCTGCCTCCTGGGATACAGCATGTTGCTGATGGTTACGTGCACGGTTTACGCCATTAAGACGCGAGGTGTGCCGGAGACCTTCAACGAGGCCAAGCCCATCGGCTTCACCATGTACACCACCTGCATCATCTGGCTCGCTTTCATCCCCATTTTCTTTGGGACGTCGCAATCTACTGAAAAGGTAAGAGTGAGCGCAATTCCTCAAGACCTTGACGATCAAACGTTTTAAAGTAATGACAGCGTTTACCGCCCAAGCTTCCGACCAAACATGCTATTCAGTGCGGTCCAATTTCAGCAAAAAACAGACCAGCGGGAACAAATCGACTATGTTCATTTGGGCCTCACGTCAAGCAGAGCGGTAAAGCAGACAGTTTATTTCAAAGAGAAATCGAGAATCATGAGGTTTGGCACGCTACAGTGCAGAACTCACGTGGTTTCCTTCGAATATTGAAAAGGACATGTGCGGCTGGGAAAAACAAAGGCACTCTCTTTTGCCCATCTAGCACTGCACTCTCAAAGATAAAAGAGACTTTGAAAATAGCAAGGAGATTGAGCGTCAGCTTTTTGTAGATGATGTAATCAATTGACAAGCACTGACTGACTTAAAATACGGAACAAAAAAGCTCTTCGTTTTGAGGCCGAATTATATATGCAACTACCCTGGCATTGGCTACATTACTCATTTCAATTAGAAAACCTGGGACCTTCTGTTTCTGAAGCTTAAGATAAGGGCTTTCTCGTTTTTCAATTTGAGTTTCATTTAATTAGTGTATCCCTTAGCAAAGCCTTGAACAAGCAATTTTAGCAATTTGAGTATTGTTATACTTGTTGGTAGGGAGCCATTACTGCTTTAAACTCAGTTTCCCACTGTGCCTTTTTAACCACCGTTTGAATGACTCATTCAGACATAAGATTGCATGAACTGACTTAGGTAATTGTATGTTGCCTTAAACTACACTTTGCCTACACCAATCCCAAATAACTATATTTTCTATATTTTCAGAGAAAATCAAAACAACGGTAACTGTAACCCTGTATCACATGCTCTTTCCTCTCTTCTCTTTTTTTCCCACCGTTTCCCGGGCATCTGATTCTTTAATTTACACCATATAAGGTTTTAGTGCGAGTATTCCGTATTCCTGGCAACTAGCTCAAGTACTCTCACAGTCATTTTTACAGTAATTTTTCAGTGCAATTTTCTGTGAGCAGTCTTTGACCGATTTAGCAATTAGTGGTGATCGTTTGAGTGATCGGACTGCAATCTGTCTCATATTTTTTCTTGGAATGCATTTAGGCTTTTCACGATTGGATAGTTACAGGATATGATGAGTAAAAAAGCATGAAGGAATGAAGTTATGAAATTAAAAAAGTGTCCGGTTCCTTTCAGCACTTGAATGAATGGCTTCCTGAAAACTTAGTTGTATGTCAGGAGGTATCAATTCAGTGAGCTTTTCAAATTTCTAATTGTGATGTTATGAGCAAATGAGAAAATACTCTTCTACAGGTATGATCTAGAGGCTATTGCAGTATGAATAAATTACATTTTATCACAATTTGCTTCAGAACTGTAGAAAAACAGCGCAATACTGTTTATATGTAAAGCGATATGCTTTTTATAAAGTCATGTAATTACCAAAGAAAATTCGAGTATGCTTTGATTTTTTTGTAAAATGCTGGTAATTTTTGACAATATTATACTCTCAACTTCTATCAGTCCTCTCATGGTGTAATCAGAGCTTGACGTTAATTCTGCTCTGTACATCACAGGACTGAAGAAACAGTTTTGGCAATTAGTTTTGCGCATAAAATAAAGCATGCATCGTTTGAAAAATCCCACCACTGTGTGCGCAACAAACAGGGGAATTAACATATCAAAACAAGAGCACCTCACAATCATCCAGGCTGGCAAGCACAATAAAGCCTGGCGAGTCAGAGATGACATGTCTTTTTAGAGCAATTAAATGCCTCACTTCCTCCTGGCCTGTGATTTACCTTATCTCTCTGCCTGTGCACTTGTCACACGATTTCTGCCAGACGCCTCATCAGCATGCCGGCTCCATCAGTTGTTTGTCATCTTATGTCAAAGTGAATAATGAATGTCTTTGGAGGCTTTCTGGAACATTTAAATGTGGGCAGCTGGCCTGGTCCCTGCTGAATTTGATCAGCCTGTCAAATGATTAATCGGAGGGTCATCTTATTGTGGTTTAACCAAAAGATTCTTAAATGAGCTAGTTTGGCAGGTAGGTCTCATTGTGGTCTAAAGGCTTTAGCATACTTCCATCCTGGATTTTAGACGGATCCAGATGGATTTTTGATTGCTTTCTTGGGTAAACTTGAATGTTCATGACATCGATAAAAACCTGTCCGTCTAAAATAAAACTCTTTTGTTAAAAAAAGAATCATTTTCTGCATCTTAAAAAATGAAAGTGTGGATTATAATAGATTAAAAAGGCATAAAATCTATGCAATGAACTAGCTTTTCCCAGAAAGTGCTGGCAAAAAGTGTTAAAAAAAAATTTGCAAAGTGCATCCTGAAAATTACTTATTTTTCATTTATTTATTTATTTTTTTCAATTAAATATGCATACCATTAATTTAAATGATAAAACTTATAAACATAAAAAAGATATTGGAATTTTATGGGTATGTTTTAGAAGAAAATACTATTTCAGCCTTCCTTAAAAAATGTAAAAATAAACAATAAATTATTTTTTAAAAACAAATTACATTATTATAAATATTATAAACATACATGATTATATCTACATGTGCATTTGGGGTCCTATGAAATCTGTTTATTTAATTAATTACAATAAGTAAATAAACGGTTTATGGAAAGTTGCTGGCACAGCTTATCAGGAGATATGTTTTTTTATTTATTTATTCGACAGAGACATGTCACAAAACTGCACAGTGATGTGGATCTGCCAGATTATGTAAAGATGCCTTGTTTTCATCATGCATCTGATGTCCCAGACAAGTTGATTTTACAATTTATATAGTGCGATGAAACATTGTAAACAAAAGTTACAAACTCTTCTTTCTGATGCTGGATGTTATCGCAACCTCTCTCATGTTGAATTTGAGGAAGCTTGATAATATCTTAAGTCAAGCATTTCGACTTACATGGGCTGCTATTTGTATGCATCTCCGCCCTCCAAAACTGGAAGCTATCATTACAGTGCCATCATGTCGTTAGGGTTCACTTGCAGGGGCTTTCCTCCTTTGTGTTGCTGACAGAGTAATCACTGTCTCTTTCAGAGAGAGGTCAACATCTCTTATTTACATACAGGTGTGTGTCAGCGATGTGACAGGTGTTATAGCGGGGGGGGCCCTGACCTCTGTTACATGTCAGTTTCTTTGACATTCCCGTTATTGAACTCCTTCAGTCTGTCATTCATTTGCTGTCACCTAAATGAGTACCTTGTGAATACAGACACATGAGTGCATTTCTTCCTGAAATATCTAAAAAAAAAAAAACAGCTTCTCACGGTTGTAATTTAATACATGAATTTACAGTGAAAGCCTGGTATACTCTGCTATTAAATATATAAAGCATTTATAATAGTATGACAGTTTGAGAAATAATAAAAGATGCTCTTTATATTGTGCTTTTGGCCAGCGCTCTAATACTTTTCCCCCTACTAACCTGTGAAGCATTGCTCAGTCAAACAGGTGGTTCTGCTCCCAAACTCACTCGATTAGTTGAGCCAGAAGTTTATAATTCTTAGAATAACATGTGAAACAGAGACAGCCTGTTAAATGAATAGTTCACCATCCACGTGAGTTTCTTTATTTCGACATACAAAAAAAATTTACTTAAATGATTTTAGCAAATGGCTGTAATATAACAAAGAGCGAAACATTTTAGGGGTCTGAATACTTTCCGTACCCACTGTATTTGGAGAAATTCTGCATATTTTAGTAAGTTAGCAATTAGCATTTATCAATTAATCATCTGCATGGGTGCTGCCAGTTTTGAGAGTCCGTACAGCTGATAAAAACATCACATTAATCCAAACCGCTCCAGGCCATCAATTAATGACTTAAGTGAAAATCTGTATTGTAGTAAACAAATCCATCAAGACATTTTAATTAATTTAGCATTGCTTCTGACAAAAATATCAGTCCGTAATCCATACTAATGCTTCCTCCAGTGAAAATGTTCATCCCCTGATGTCTCCTCGTAGGAAAATCTACCAACATAAATGTGCTTGATCTGTGCATATTTCTCTCCTGATTCAGGCTATACAACATTTTTTCACTGGAAGAAAGAAAGATAGCAATGGTTTGAAATGTTAATGATGGATCCAGCAGTGTGACATTTTTTGGTGTGCAACATATTAAAGGTGCCATAGAATGGAAAAATGAATTGACCTTGGCATGATTGAATTATAACAGTTCAGTACATGGACATAACATACTGTGAGTCTCAAACACCATCGTTTCCTACTTCTTATATAAATCAAGT
>JAUCMU010000677.1:0-11336 GCA_032275025.1 Enteromius treurensis | reverse complement strand
GGTGAGTGCAGTTCTGCCTATGCTTGAGAAAATGCATCCTTTGACTTGCCCTGTGACTATCACTGCCAGAGATAATTCCATTAATGTTTCAGCTCTGATCGATTCTGGCTCAGCCGGTAATTTCATTTCTGGGAATCTAGTGCGACGCTTAGGCATTAAAACTCACCCTTGTAACACACATTATGAAGTGCACTACATTACAGGAAACCCTCTATCCAACAAAGCAGTAAGGCGCCATGCTGGACCCATTCACCTGTGGGTAGGTTTGTTTCATGAAAAAGAGATTTGGCTGTTAGTTCTGGAGGGCGCCACCATGGAGGTGGTTTTAGGGCGTCCGTGGCTGGTGAAGCATGAACCCATTCTCTCCTGGGGCTCAAGACTTCATGCATGAGGTTTTCCGTAAGTACCTACACAAATTCCTTGTGGTGTATATTGATGATATCCTACTATATTCCCCCAGCCTTCAAGAACACTACAAACATGTTAGTGCGGTACTCACCAAGCTTTGTGAGTTCAAGCTGTTCCTGAAGGCAGAGAAATGCTCGTTCCACCAAACCTCCACCACATTTCTAGGGTACAACATCGACTAATCTGGTGTGAGTATGGACAATAGCAAGGTGGAAGCCATCACCAAATGGCCAGTACCCACGACTGTCAAGGAGCTCCAGAGGTTCTTAGGTTTCTCAAACTTTTACAGGAGATTCATTGATAACTAAAGTACTCTAGCTAGTCCCCTTACTTCGCTCCTACGTGGAAAGCCACGTAGCCACGCTCTTGTGTGGAATTCTGAGGCCTCATCTGCTTTTAATAAAATAAAGACTTTTTTTGTTTCAGCACATATTCTTGTCTTGTGCAGCCTAACCCCGAGTTACTCTTTGTGGTGGAAGTGGATGCCGCCACAACTGGAGTCGGTGCGGTACTATCCCAGCAGCAGGGGAACCCCTCTCAACTCAAACCATGTGTCTACTTTTCGAGAAAGCTGACCCCGGCAGAGAGAAACTACGAGATTGGGAATCGTGAACTCCTGGCCATCAAGTTGGCGTTTGAAGAGTGGAGGCATTGGTGGAGGGGTCTCTTCATCCGTTTCATGTGTTGACGTACAATAAGAACCTGCAATATCTCCGGGAACCACGGCGACTCAATCCCAGGCAAGCAAGATGGTCTCTGTTCTTTACCAGATTCAAATGTACTATTTCCTATCGACCAGGACCTAAGAATGTGAGAGCGGATACTCTTTCCGGTATTTACGCTCCTCCCAAGGAACCTGAGCCTGTTGAGACCATCTTACCTGAAACAATGTTTGTTAGCCCCATACAGTGGGTGACCCCTCCAGCCGCAGTGGATCCTGCTTCTGTTCCTCTGCCGGGGTGCCCACCAAATCGTCGCTTCGTTCCTGAAGAGGAAAGGATTCCCCTCATCCATACATCTCACACCTCACTGGGCACTGGACATCCAGGGACCAACAGAACCCTCTCGCTACTACAAGACCAATTCTGGTGGCCCCCGATGGATCAAGATGTCCGAAGGTACGTGAGAATCGGGATCGGCCCTCCTGGCCATAATCTAGTATGAGCCTCGAGCTTAGCCATTGACTGGTCCCCTGGTCACACCTAGGGGTCGATTTTATTACGGACCTGCCCGCCTCCGAAGGTAATACTTGTATGCTGGTAATTGTTGATCGTTTCTTTAAGTTTTGTCGTCTGCTTCCCTTGAAAGGTCTACCATCTGCCTGGGAGACTGCCCAACTCTTATTTGACCAGGTGTTTCGACCATTTGGATTGCCCGAGGAGATCATTTCTGATCGAGGTCCCCAGTTTATATCCAGAGTGTGGTGGGCATTCTTCCGGCTCCCAAACCCTCTCGGTGTGGCCTGTAACCTTTCATCCGGATACCATCCCGAAACCAACAGACAAACCGAGCGAAAGATCCAGGAGGTGGGGCGGTTCCTCCATACCTTCTGCAGTGGCCACCAGGACTCCTGGAACCACTATCTGGGCTGGGCTGAGTACGCACAAAACTCCCTGAGACAAGCTACTACTGGATTGACTCCTTTCCAGTGTGTACTCGGCTTCCAGCCCCACCTCTTCCCCTGGTCTGGGGAACCCTCCGACGTCCCCTCCATCTACTAGTGGTTCCGGGAGAGCGAGAGGGTGTGGGACGAAGTGCATCAACATCTCCAGAGGGCAGTGCGTAAGGACACTTCCAACGCTGATGCTCAAAGGCCTGAGGCTCGCACCTATCAAGTTGGTCAGAAGGTCTGGCTCTCCACTCAGGATATCCCCCTACGCCTGCCCTGTCATAAGCTTAGTCCCAAGTATGTTGGTCCCTTCTCCATCGTGGAGTAGATCAATCCTGTCACTTATAAACTGCAACTTCCACGCATCTACAGAATTCACCCAACATTTCACGTCTCCCTCCTTAAACCTTATCATGACCCTCTTGTTGTCCCCACAGAGCCTGGCAAAGAGGAACCCCCTCCTCCCATCATCGTCGAGGAAGGCACCATCTACAAGGTTAAGGAAATTCTAGATTCTCGTTGTCATGGTGGTAAGATGGAATATTTAATCGACTGGGAAGGATACGGTCCTGAGGAGAGTTCCTCGGTCCCTTGTGAGGATGTGTTGAATGATGCACTGATGGAGGAGTTTCACGCTAGCAATCCTTTTCTTCCTGCACCACGAGGCTGAGGTCGACCACCACGGCGTCGGAGGGGTCAGGAGGGAGCCCTGGAGGAGTGGGTACTGTTACAGATACACCTGAGCCCTCACCAGGCTCCACCCTCACTCCCTCACTCAGATCCCAGTCTCCTGAGTTCTAATCCCCAGCACCTGTCACAGCACCAATATGCAATCAACCACACCACATATAAGCACACTCACCCAGTCACTCTTTGTCCAAGCTCGTAGTTACCTGAAGTGGACAAACGCTCGCTATACTGAACTTACCTGTTGTTCTTACCTGCTCTTCCCTAGAGTGCTCCTTGATTCCTGTGTTCCTCAGATCCTCGTTTGCTCTCTTGATGTCTCCTCCGGATGTGGTGTGGTTGTGATCTTCTCGTCTCACTCATGTTTCCTGTGTTTATGACCTGCAAAGAGAAAAGACTGAAGCATTCCTAAGTTGACATTTTACTGCCTTAATCTTCCATTTATGTTTCTTACCTGTTTTTCCTAGATTCAGCTCTGCTCATTTCTGTAATAAACACTGTAAATACTTACCACCATTCCAGTTGTCTGTCCCCTTCATTACAGAAGCTTGGACCAACACCGTATTTACAGGATCAGTGCTGAGGAAACCTTTCAGGAGCTGGTGGATGCCGTAAGACAAGCTTTACCGCTTCCCACTTCACAAAGCACACCTCCACCGCTTTCCAGACCGATGTCAACACCTGCACCCAACCCGGAACCAACACCGACTTCTTCTTCCTCCACTGTGCTCTGTCCCATGGTGCATGCGACGCCCTTCTCTGCTGCTGCGGGTATCGCAAAGGATTTCTACTGCAATGTTCCATAACGTTTTCGACTTACCCGAGTGTGTATTTATCAGATGCTTCAAAGATTGGTTACGTTATCTCCTGCTTCTCAGGTTCTGCTCTTCGTTGGGCCGAGTCTATTTGGAGCCAGTCAGGACCAGCCGTAAACTCATTTGCTGCATTCACTCAGCATTTTCTGGAGGTGTTCGAGGACGAATCAATTCAGAGTCATATGCAGGTGAAGAACTGTATTATTTTCAGCAAAATAACCTGTCTTTGCATGATTATTCTGTACAATTCAGAATTGCAGCTACGAGTGGCTGGAATGAGAAAGCGTTAATCACCATCTTTCGCAAGGGTTTGGAACCCAATCTGCGCTTGATGTTAGCTCCATATGATGATTCAATTGGACTCGAACGATTCATTTAGCTGGCTCTTCGTTGCTCAACTCGGGTAAAGTCTTAAACACACACACCTGACTCTGTTGTGAATAACCCCCGCCCGCCAGAGCTTCTTAGTCCTCCAGAACCACTTTCTGAGCTCATAGAGTTGGATAAACGGTGTTTAAGTCCTAAGAAGAGACAGAGATGAATGTCTATGGGTTTATGCCTTTACTGTGGACAATCCGGTCACTTCATAAAGGAATGTTCCCTACGTTCTCCGAAACCTGTGGTGAGTGCAGTTCTGCCTATGCTTGAGAAAATGCATCCTTTGACTTGCCCTGTGACTATCACTGCCAGAGATAATTGCATTAATGTTTCAGTTCTGATCGATTCTGGCTCAGCCGGTAATTTCATTTCTGGCGATGTAGTGTGACGCTTAGGCATTTAAACTCACCCTTGTAACACACATTATGAAGTGCAATTCATTACAGGAAACACTCTATCCAACAAAGCAGTATGGCGCCGTGCTGGACCCATTCACCTGCGGGTTGGTTTGTTTCATGAAGAAGAGATTTAGTTCTGGAGGGCTCCACCATGGAAGTGGTTTTAGGGCATCCGTGGCTGGTGAAGCACGAATCCGTCCTCTCCTGGGGCTCAGGAGAAATTCTCCAGTACCTGATTGTTTCCCCAAACTTCCTCTCCAACCTGAATCTACCGTTCAAGTATGTACTACTTCCATTGAAAGTCCTGTTGACAAATTATCTGTTGCTATCCCGCCCGAGTATCTGTCTTTCCAGGACGTGTTTTGCCCCAGGAGAACTGCTCACCTGCCACCTCACCGCCCATGGGACTGTGCGATCGATCTGCTCTTGGATGCTCCAGTGCCCAAAGGAAAGATTTATCCCCTATCTATTCCCGAGACCCAGGCCATGAAAAGCTACATTAAAGAAGCTCTTGAGCATGGCTACATACGTCCATCTAGTTCCCCTGCTACTTCTAGCTTCTTTTTCGTCGCAAAAAGGATGGGGGCCTTCGCCCTTGCATTGATTATCAGGCCCTAAATAAGGTGACTGTTCCATTTAAATATCCTCTCCCCCTTGTACCAGCTGCCCTTGAAAAGCTCAGAGGAGCAAATTATTTTACAAAGTTGGACTTGCGCAGCGCGTACCACCTAGTCAGGATTCGCAAGGGGGACGAGTAGAAGACAGCCTTTATTACTCCCACTGGGCACTACAAGTACTTGGTGATTCCGTACAGACTTGTAAACGCTCCCTTGATCTTCCAAGACTTCATGCATGAGGTTTTCTGTACCTACCCAAATTCCTCATGGTGTATATTGATGATATCCTAATATATTCCCCCAGCCTTCAAGAACACTACAAACATGTCCGTGCAGTACTCACCAAGCTTTGTGAGTTCAAGCTGTTCCTGAAGGCAGAGTAGTGCTCGTTCCACCAAACCTCCACCACATTTCTAGGTACAACATCGACCGATCTGGTGTGAGTATGGACAATAGCAAGGTAGAAGCCATCAGGAAATAGCCAATACCCACCACTGTCAAGGATCTCCAGAGGTTCTTAGGTTTCTAAAACCTTTGCAGGAGATTCATTGATAACTATAGTACCCTAGCTAGTCCCCTTACTTCGCTCCTTCGTGGAAAGCCCAAAGCTCTTGTGTGGAAATCTGAGGCCTCATCTGCTTTTAATAAATTAAAGACTGCTTTTGTTTCAGCTATTCGTGGGCACCCTAACCCTGAGTCACCCATTGTGGTGGAGGTGGATGCCTGGAGTCGGTGCCGTCCTATCCCAGCAGCAGGGGAACCCCTCTCAAACCATGTGCCTACTTTTCGAGAAAGCTGACCCCGGCAGAGAGAAACTACGAAATTGGGAATCGTGAACTCCTGGTAATCAAGTTGGTGCTCGAAGAGTGGAGGCATTGGCTGGAGGGGTCTCTTCATCCGTTTCAAGTGTTAACGGACCATAAGAACCTGCAATATCTCCGGGAAGCACAGCGGCTAAATCCCAGGCAAGCAAGATGGTCTCTGTTTTTTACCAGATTCAAATTTACTATTTCCTATCGACCAGGACCCAAGAATGTGAGAGTGGATGCTCTCTACCGTATTTACGCTCTTCCCGAGGAACCTGAGCCTGTTGAGACCATCTTGCCGGAAACAATGTTTGTTAGCCCCATACAGTGGGTGACCCCTCCAGCCACAGTGGATCCTGCTCTTGTTCCTCCTCCGGGGTGCCCACCAAATCGTTGCTTCGTTCCTGAAGAGGAAAGGATTCCCCTCATCCATACATCTCACACCTCACTGGGCACTGGACATCCAGGGACCAACAGAACCCTCTCGCTACTACAAGACCAATTCTGGTGGCCCCGGATGGATCAAGATGTCCAAAGGTACGTGAGAGGGTGTAGGGAATGTGCTACTTCAAGAACCCCTAGGATACTTCCAGCCGGAAAACTCCAGCCACTTCTCACACCTAACCGCTCCTGGTAACACCTAGGGGTCGATTTTATTGTGGACCTGCCCGCCTTCGAAGGTAATACTTGTATGCTGGTAATTGTTGATCGTTTCTTGAAGTTTTGTCGTCTGCTTCCCTTGAAAGGTCTACCATCTGCCTGGGAGACTGCCTAACTCTTATTCGACCAGGTGTTTCGACCATTTGGATTGCCTGAGGAGATTGTTTCTGATCGAGGTCCCGGTTTATATCCAGAGTGTGCTGGGCATTCTTCCGGCTCCTAGGTGTGGCCTTTAACCTTTCGTCTGGATAGCATCCCCAAACCAACGGAGGAAGGCACCATCTACAAGGTTAAGGAGATTCTTGATTCCTTGCGCCGTGGTGGTAAGCTGGAATATTTAATCGACTGGGAAGGATATGGTCCTGAGGAGAGGTCCTGGGTCCCTCGTGAGGATGTGTTGAATGATGCAATGATGGAGGAGTTTCACACTAGCAATCCTCTTCATCCTGCACCTCGTGGCCGAGGTTGACCACCACGGCATCGGAGGGGTCCCGCGTCAGGAGGGGGCCCTGGAGGAGGGGGTACTGTTACATGAATCCTGCTTCATCTGTGACAACCCCTGACCTAGAATATCAAAATCTTCTGTGGGTGGCAGATCTTTTTCCTATTTAGCACCCAAACTCTGGAACAATTTACCTAATACTGCTCGGGAAGCAGGCACACTCTGTCAGTTTAAATCTAGATTAAAGACACATCTCTTTACTCTGGCTTACACTTAACACACTAATGCACATTTATTAATCAAATCCATTAAAGGATTGTTAGGCTGCATTAATTAGATCAGCTGGAACCAGAAACACACTCCCCTTAACACACAATGTACTTGTTACATCGTAAAAAGAATGGCATATACGTAAATATTAGTCTATCTTTTTCTTATTCTGTTTCTCAGTCCGTATACAGATTAGATGGTGTATAAGCACAAAGAGATGATCTTCATCGGAGACCAGAACACCTAGATGAACCCTGTGAACCTACTAAAAGTCCTTTGCACAATCTGACATGTGCTTGAAATTGAAAGGAAAATTAGGAGCTGGGTGTCTGGCCAGAGGAGAACTGACCCCAACTAAGCCTGGTTCCTCCCAAGGTTTTTTTCTCCATTCTCTCATGGATGGGGTTTTGGTTTCATGCCGCTGTCGCACCTAATTTCTAGTGATTGTCATTGTTTGGATTACAGAGTACGTCTCTGCATTTCATAAATACATTCTTTAATCTTGTCATTATACATTACCATCACTCTATTCTCCTTTTTGACCATGTTTAGTGCTTTGCTTCAATCTGTATTGTTAAAAGCGCTATATAAATAAAAGTGATTGATTGATTGATTGATTGATTGAAGT
Organism: Enteromius treurensis; assembly: GCA_032275025.1. NCBI lineage: Eukaryota > Metazoa > Chordata > Actinopteri > Cypriniformes > Cyprinidae > Enteromius > Enteromius treurensis. The sequence goes on along the minus strand of JAUCMU010000677.1, from coordinate 3,618 downwards.
GTATTTAGGAGTTAGTAGTGTGCCTATTGTTGTATTCACAGATCATAACCCTCGTTTCTTGCACATTTGTGTGATACTAACCAACGTTTGATACGTTGGGCGTTGACAGTACAAAAGTACAATCTAGATATTAGGCATCAGAAAGACAAGGAAATGTGGTTGTGGATACCATGTCCAGAGTGGAATGTGAAGAACGATATAATGTTTTCAAGTGAGAGAGAATAGGAATAATCTGTTGGTGGGGGTGTTACGTCCACAAATGTATTTATTCTTTATTAATGGTGTATGTATTATTCATTGTTATTTATATGTAGTGAGAGCATGTTTGGTTTTTTGTATTTTTGTTTTGTTTTTCTCTCCTTCTTTCTCTCTTCCTGCGTGTCTGCACCTAATAGGCTGATGGTGATCACCTGCGCTCATCTACCTGCTTGTGCCGTCCATGCCCTGATCAGTGTGTGTTCGCTGGTTTCTACTATAATATGGCAGATAGAGCACGGAGATGGGAGGGAGTCATTGCAGCGTTTGAGGTTCCACTTTTCAAGCCCATAAGAACTTGGTGTGCTCTGTGATGAGCTGAGCTTTTGTTGTAATTCTTTGTTAAGATTTTTCTTTTGGGTAGCGTAGGGTGAAGGATGCGTTTTCTCCTGTTTACTATTTAGTTAGGGAGGGAGGTAAATTATATGTTGTTCTGTTAATTTTATTTTTATTCATACGTAGGTAAATCCTCAAATTCTCCCCATTGTTTCTTTAATTAAGTTATTTGTTTTCAAACAAGGCTAACACCTTATCTCTTATCTATGAAATGGCTCAAGTATACCTTTCAAATTCTCACATTCGAAAAACCTCCATAATTATTGCACCCATTAGGTGCGATATCATGACTGGCATAAAAAATTTAAACGATCTGGGTTTTTTCTCACTGTCGGGCAAATTATCTTTTTCTTCCTGAAAACCAACGCACCCAGGTTATTCAGTGGATCCACACATTACCTGGTTTAGGTCACTCCGGAATCAATACCATAGTTGGATAATGATTCTAGTGGCCAGCCCTGACCACCAATGTCACCAATTATGTCCAAGAATGCCAAGTTTGTGAACAAATCCACACTCCTCAACATTTCCCTGTGGAACTCTTCGAACCCCTCGAGAAGATCCTGGTCCCACACTGCCACAGATTTCATTATTGATCTACCCCCCTCAAATGGCTACAACACCATCAGGTTCTCTAAGTGTCACGGATGAGGCGAGAGGCAAACGGATCCAAGTGCAGCAGGTTTATTAATGAAAGCACACAGAGTACACAGGCTGAGTCAACACCGGCAAAAAGTACATCGAAGGCAGAGACGAGAGAATAATCCACAGTACGAAGTAGGGATCTGGCGATGAGCGAATGTAATCCAATAGGGCGAAGCGAAGACGTAAATCCAGGTACAGGCGAGGTCGTAATCGAGGAACAAAGGAAACACGGGAAAACACGGAAAACAGGGATGGCTTACAAATGGAGAACACAGGGAAACATCCATACATTGACCAGCGACTAATACAAGGACATACAGGATATTTATACATGAACAGACAATTAGGAATGGGAGGAGAACATACGAGTAACCAAGACAACACATGAGGTGGGTGGAGACGACACTTCATTGATAATTAGTCCATACATGTAACGGAGACACAAAACACAAACACAGTTCATGGATGGCTGGAGTGTCATCCAAAACTGGACTGACACATCCTGCTGATCATGACACTAAGGCTTGCAGACTGGTTTCTCTAAAAGTACTGCCCAGTGCTAAAGTCAATGCAGAGACTATCTTCAACCATGCATTTAGAATATTTGGTCTTCCTGAGGATATTGTCTCAGACAGGGACCTCAGTTCACCTCCCGAGTATGGAAAGCTTTCTGCCAACATCAACTTAAGTTTAACTTTAGGATATCACCATCAACCAAATAGACAAGTGGAAAGACTTAATCAAGAAATTGGCAGATTCCTTTGCTCCTGTTGCTCTTATCCTTTGCTCAGTGAAGATGTTTGAATAAGGCCCACAATCTTAAGCTCCACATTCTTTAGATGCCCATAATGCTCTTGGCCCATTCAAAGTCATTAAACGCATTAATCCTGTCACATGTAGAATCAACTTGTTTCTCTTCTCAAGTCCACTTGCCCTACAACCCATGTCACCACCACTCCAAATTGATGGTAGTCCAGCATATCGGTTCAAGGAAATCCTTACATCCAGATAGAAATGAAGAAAACCAAAACATTTAAATGGGCTGTGTAGTGCATCAGAGTGAATCAGACACTTAAGATTTTATTGAAACCATTGAAACATCGGAATATGATACCCTGTTGCCTGCCTGATGCAAACAGATCCAACAGACATTGCCACAAGACAGCTTGCAACGTTAACACAAAAGAACACTCATTGGGAATCCCAACTTAGGAGATATTGTCAATATTGGGCAAATAACCAAGATAATGGTCAAAGACACAGGACATCATTATCATTACATGGGTAAAATAAATTGAGCATTCTGTGTTAGTTCAGGCAGGCCTCATAGTCAAGCTCTGCTATCAGCTGACTAGAAAATATTTAAACCCAGCCCTATAAGCTGATCCAACTCCTAAGCTCTCGATTGACAAATCACAACAAGGGCGCCTTATTTAAACACTGCTTCAATCCGCTGGCTTTGCTGCTACCTCTGCATGCTGCTAGCAATGCATCTTTTCTTATGCATGATATTAGCACTACTCACCCCAAGGAATACCATGTCTTCTGCTACAAACTACCAAGATCTGTGGCAAATCAAATCCATTGAAGATTTCCAGCAACATCCAAGCAAAGCAGAGGACGTTTTTCAAGAAAATGTAACAAATTTGCTCGATAGGGGAATATTTATAATTAATTAGAACTGGTTATAATTAATTACAAATATTTAGATTACATTTTAGGATTAACTGTAGCAGAATTAATGTTACAATTACTTGATCTGTCCATCCACCGAGCAAAAAGGTTATTTTCTGGCCAAGAAAATAGCTTTCCCACTCTGCAGTAGTAGCAGTAATTTTGCATGTAGCTAAAGGATCAACGTTCAGTGACTCCGAATTGTGAGCAGCACACAGAAACAAACGGTTGGGAATATAAGGAATTTAATAAATGAGGCTATAGCTAACATACAACAAAATAAACAAACATATAAGTACAGGATAAAGGAAAGTAAGGAAAAGAGAGAGAAGAGCAAGAGAATGGCAGTATTTCACAGCAGTTAATCATAGCCTAATGAGAATCATCAAAGAATCAAGGTTCACCTTAAAATGGGTTCAAGCTTAAAGACGTATTTAAATAGTTATAAATGTTACTTGCATTGGTCTTTGTGCCTGCAAAAGAGTCCAGATTTCTAGATGATCAACCTTTAGGTGCGAGCTGAAGGTTTTCCCCTGGTTCCTCGAAAGGTAGGAAAATAGTCCACAGCGAGTTAACCCCCTGGGGCCGGCAAACGCATACATGGGTTTTGAGGTGTCTTCTCCAGATGGCGCCAATAAGCACTTAAATTACACATTGAGTTTTGAACGTACAGATAAGAGCAATACATCAATCGAATCTGTGAAGGGT
>JAUCMU010000676.1:0-11339 GCA_032275025.1 Enteromius treurensis | reverse complement strand
GAGACACCGCTCAGCAGTATTTTGAAAGTGATTGCAGTACCAGTTTTGGCCATTTCTTACATACGGCTCCTTTAAGTTGGGAAGACTGCAGCTTAGTGGTGCTCGCTTGGGTTAGGGATGTAAAAACAGGCAAAAGTAAATGTAAAAAAGTGGATCCTTCAAGATTTGTAAACAGTATAATAATATGTTAAATAAGAATTATGTGATAAATAAAAAATACTGTAAAAAAAAAAAAAAAAATCCATTATGTATTTTTTGCTAATGTAATAAAATAAATACATTGTTGTTTGTTTAATTTTATAATAATAATAATAATAACACAAAAAACAATGTTAAAAAACAATAAAAAAATAAATAAATAACAGTTATATGCTAATATAATACTACTACAACTACTACTACTACTACTACTAGTACTAATGATAATAATAATAATAATAATAATAATATTCCAACAACAACAACAACAACAATAAATAAAAAAAATCCATCCAAACAAATATAGATAAATAAATAAATATTTAAATAATATTAATAATAATAATAATAATAATAACACAAAAAACAATGTTAAAAAACAATCAAACAAAATAAATAAATAACAGTTATATGCTAATATAATACTACTACAACTACTACTACTACTACTACTACTAGTACTAATGATAATAATAATAATAATAATGATGATGATGATGATAATAATAATAATAATAATATTCCAACAACAACAACAACAATAAATAAAAAAATCCATCCAAACAAACATAGATAAATAGATAAATATTTAAATAATATTAATAATAATAATAATAATAATAATAAATGCATATTTATGTTTTAATAATGATTTTTAACATTGTTTTTATTTTATATATTTATATATTTTTAAATTTATTATTATAATTTTTTTCCTTTCTAGTCAACACTACAGAAAACATTCTAACATTATGGGACTAAAACTTTGTGGGAAAATGCACTTGAATGTTTTCTGAACCATCCCAGCTAGTAAACAATGTCATAAGATGTTGATATTTGGTTACATTTCGGTTGTCAGTTTCAACGTCAACCCCCTATTCATTTTCAACCAAAATGCAATGTCTGTCTGACCTCATGTCCAATGTCAATCTGATGTTATATGGACTTCCGGTGCCTGGTGGGATGTGAAATAAGTGTTCCATGTTAGCTAGCATAAGAAAACTAGCATTGATGTTATATATAACACTTTAATTCTCACTATTAAGTAGTAGCACGCATATTACTAACATACTGAATGTTTGTCAGTACTTATTCTTCATGACCATATTCTACTTCACTAATTAATACATAAAATTACTACATGGAATACTCGATTCTGATTGGCCATATTCCAAGGTTTGTTATTCCCTGGTAGGGCTGTGCAATTTAATCGTCGATTAAAGCGATTCATTTCCGCAAAATTGCGTAGCTCGTCAGTGATCTATGGCTCTGTGTATCAAATTCGATTACATCGTCTGCAAATTTTTGTGTAGCTTGACTTGGAACTGTGCAGTAAATGCTGCTCCATCTGAAAGAGGGTGATGAAGATTTACTACTAATCACAGAACCGGCTTCACTGACGAGATGTGCGTGACAACTGCATTCAATTAATTATGCAGCACTAGTAAGTACCGATGCTGCTTTGAGTTCATCAGCTCAGGTTTTGTCACCACAGAAGCTCCTTGGAAATCGCTACTGCTAGCATAATAGCTTTAGCAATTGACTTGGAACTACAAGGGTTCAAAACAAATACTCCATGGCTGTTCTGTGCATTTATTTGCAGGAAAAATAGCTGATAGGAGCTTTCTTCAAGCACTGTATATACAGGCAGATTCATGTATAGTCAGATTTTAACGGCTTCTGCTTTAAACATGCTCGCGAGCGAGGAAGCTAATGGAGGCAACGTGCGGCTAATGAATTTGGGTCACACTCCAGCGGAGACACTCTCTAAGGTCCTCTCCGATTTTCACGGAGTCAAAGACCGAGTTCTGTTTTCAAAAAACGAAAATAAATGGGAACACGCAGAGACTGCGTGCCTTGAAAAACATAGCATCCATCTATTCAAAGAACTCTATGATGGTAAGTAAATAATTCAGACTCTTTTCAATTGCACTGCTCCTTAATTTCATGTAATACTTCTCCGTCCACCATCAAACCTTCAGTAAATATCAAACATTCATAAATTTCCCTACATCCACCCCCCCTCTGTGCTGTTGCCATAGAGACACTCATATAAAATAGCCAGATTGACAAGCATGAACGATCTCTCTTCTACTGCACTGTCACTGAGTTTTGTACCTTCACGGCAAACCCTTCAGAACAGACTCTGTGACATAAACAGTTCATGGGGGTGATAGCGGCGAGCTTTTAGTCGTTTTTAGTAAGGGAAAGTCGAGACTGCCATTACCGCATGCTCAACGGAAAGTGACAGACACAGAGCCCTGAGGGACGCCCCATTAAACTTAGCTGCTTAGCTCCAGCACTTGCTTGAAGACGCCGGCGCGCAAACAAGACAGATTGTTTACATATCAGACGTTCCTTGTGCAAGGCAGGGGTAACAATGCATTTTATGAAATGTAAGGAAAAGATTTTAACAGCCGGTTACAGACGCAAAACGACATGTTTCAAGGCCCTTTTCAGGAGAATTATGTGTTTTTTTAATTATTATTATTTTTCTCTCAAGGTAATGACATTTTGCAGTGCAGTTTTATTTATTATTATTATTATTATATATAAAAAAGACTGACTGACTTTGCATACGTTTGGCTAATTTATTTATAGCAATTAAAAAAATAATAATAAATAAATTATATATATATATATATATATAAATTTCCCGCATTTTTGCTGAATTTGGCCATTTTAGCACAATAATGATGATGTAACATACATAATAAATATTATTTATTAGTAATATGTATCGTTTAAACTAATAAGTACAAATAAATAAAAAGTTTCTGAAGTTTTATATACAAGAATTTAACATGACAGACAGACAGGGAGACAAACCAATCAACAAGACTTAAAAACGTCTAAAGTTGAAGAAAACAAAGCAGCCAACCATCCTCTTGAACACAAAAGTGCCTGAGGTTTTAATAAAAATGACAAACAAACAGCCCAAGCACTGGGACATAAAAGTGCCTACAGTTGAATAATATAACAACATACACATCCACTGGAACAAAAGTGTCTGAAACTAAAGAATATGACAAACAAACAAACAAAAAAAATCGAGCTACTGCAATATAAAAGAGTCTGTAGATGAAAAATCTAAGATGATAAACAAACAAACCCACGGGATTTAAAAAAAATCTGAAATCAAAGCAAACAAACACACACACACACACACATAAATACTGTAAATAGCATGACTTAGTGTCTGAAGTTGTAGAATATAACAAGAATAAAATCTCAAACAAATGTCACAAATAGTAGAACATGTCACAGAAGCATAAGTATCAAACCTAAACCCATAGAGAGTGGTCAATTAAAACAAGACTAACTTTTTTTTTTTTAAGATCTTTTTGCTTTTGGCAACACACTTTGTAAACAACTGAAGTTGTTGGCTCATTGCAACTATGATTCAAAAGGCATCTAAAATAACTAAATATCATCCACAAATAAGAGTCTATGTAGCACTGATTGAAAACCACTGCAGTCTGACAAAAGAGTCATGCACGCTGAGTTTTTATACATCTAAATGCAACTCTGATCAAAGCACAATAAACTTGTGTTATACTGGCAACCCCAGGCACAGCTGACACTCTCTGACAAAACTGTCATTTAAGTGGACACTTAGCCCTTAACGGACTGTTTACAGCAAATGCATTGCATTCTGTCTCTGTTGAGAGCTACATAACATCCTAAAGTTTTTGTTCTTGCTCCAAAAGTAGGCACAGATGGAATTTGTTTTTCTTGAGTCATCATATTGCACCCAGACGATTCATTCTGCTGGCCCCGAGAGGGAAACCACAACCCCAGCAACAGTACAAAGAGTGTGTGTTTTTGATGCCAGTTTACCAGAATGACTAGGATTACTTTCTAATTACCATGTCTGGATAATTTGAGAAGCTGAGAGGTGTTCAATTCAGTCTCATTATAGTCCAATTACGTTTTTCTAACTAAAACTGGCAATAAACCAAAACTATATTGTATAAAATCAACTCGTAACTACACACGCATATCCATGCTCCTGGTTCACCAGTTTACATTATCAAAAAATAATATATATATATATATATATATATATATATATATTTGTGGTGGGCCGTTATTAGCTAGACTCTTATTGCGCGATAAAAAAAAATATTGCTGTTAATCTATTCACAAAGTTGGGTTGGAGTCTATACTACAAGCTATGGTGACCTTTACATTTAGCACGGATGTATAGCTGAATTACACTGTAGACTTATTCGGACGGGACTAGTTTTCTAAACTACTGTACGTGAAACGTTACGAGAAGTTTTTTTTTTTTTTACATTTAATGCTGGAATAAAAAAAAAAAGTGCTGAAATTTTCTAACGAAAACAACAATCCCATTGAAATATATATATATATATATATATATATACACACACACAGTAAAATAAATTAGGAAAGACTTCCATAATCGTATCTTGAAATTTACCAACAAAGCCAAAGATTGTGAAACAATTTCATAACTCCCCGCAAAATCTTGTAACCGCATGCTAAAATTTCTACGAACCCCCCCCCAATCAAATGTTATTAAACAATTTTGTAATCACATGTTGAAATATTCAAAAAAAAAAATTTGTTTTAATATTCCAACGAAAAAAAAGGCCGAAAATATTTTGTATTCTCATGTTGAAATACTCAAAAAAATACAAATAAATTGCATTGTCATGTGGAGAAGTCATAAAATTAGAAAACGTAAGTAGTAAGCGTCATTTTTTAAATGTTAACTTGCATACTGTTCACATATTGTGGCTATACTGTTAAAAGCATTGAGCATTTCCTTTTCCAACAAGTATTTATAGAGGTTGTAGGCTCACATTATGTCAAATGTACGTGTGGTACATGTATATTTACGTGCAAACAGCCACAGTCTGTGCTGAATACTAAACAGCTTTCGACGTGTGGGTGCGTTGCAACATCCAAGTGCAATCCCCGTCTAACAGATGTACGTCACGCTGATCTACCTTTTATGTTTATATATTTACCTTTTAATAACCATCACAGACAGCCCGTTTTATTGGGTTATGTAAAACATCATATCTGTCCAGGAGAGCATCTATAAATATCCCTTCTGTTTGGTTAGTCTGCAGAGAGATAAGATAATTTACCATTTAGAGCCTGGGACCCACTGACAGGATCCCTGGCCGCCGCTATGATTAATGGCGTGGTCAAATATAGCCAGCCTATTAGTCTCATGTAAAAAAGCATCTGGGCTCAAGGTGTCATGGAGAATACAAGGGCGGAAAGAGAAAGCAAGAGGGTTAATAAACAGTGATGCTATATCAGGCAGAACACGGCTGTAATCTGACCGGCGGGTCACGTTTTAACGAGTTTGTACGTCAATCCCTGTTCTAGGTGGAATACGGTAAGGAAAGCTTTAGCAGCAAGATCACAGACAGTATAGATAATAATATAGATGTAGATCGTGTTTTGACCGTTTTTAATCTGATCGTGATTAAAACACCCAAAACACCACACTCTGTTTGGCATAACACCTCCCGCAATTGACTTGGTCTGCGTCACGTCAAAGCTATGTGGGCGGAGTCGGCGCCTCATTGGAAAAGCATAGTGTTGACCCAGAGCAGTGTACAATCATTTCTGCCATTCAACGGTACAAGGTAAGCCAAAAACTGAGTCATATTGGGTCGGACTGTCCGTACGGTATCTGTGACTGACCAAATACCACCCATCGAAATGTCCAGAGGTCTCGTTTCCCAACACTTTTTGTTATCCGATTGCGTTTTAAGGCAAGAGACCACTTACTACAAAACGGTTTCTGAAGGTAAATTTTGTGTTTTTGTTTTGCTTAATTTAATAAATTAAGTACTAAAGACTAGAGTAAATGTCTCCCACAATTTCTATTGATATATTATAAAGAATTTTAACATTGACAAAACATAGGTAACATTGAAGATCCACTTAAGTACCTTAAAATGCACATTATTATGTGGTCTGTTATCCTATAGCCTTTTTTTTTTTTTTGCTACCCTCTCAGATTGTGCTACCTCTGTGTTTATTCACTAACATATATATCTTGAAATGGTCCTTTTTGTGCTCTCTTCTCACTGTTTTTACAGTGGGCCCAATATTTATTTATTTTTTATCTCGCCTAGGGCCCCACAACCCTTCGGTCCGGCACTGTATAATATGTTCAAATACCCCATCAAATTTGGATGAAAATCATCAATCATGGGCTTCCTTTGACGGTACATTCATTTCACGAGCAAAGTTAGTCTGGCAAAGCTTCAACCCTATAATCCAAAGCATTGTTTTAAAAATATATAGAAATATAATTAAAATATACATTTGTAGAAACAAAGAAACAAGGATTAAAAACAGAGGAATCTGGGTAAAACTGGGAAACAGTGCAAGTGTTTTGGACTCTGTGGTATCCGGTTTACCAGAATGAGTATGATTACTTTCTAATTACCATGTCTGGATAATTTGAGAAGCGGAGAGGGGTTCAATTCAGTCTCATTATAGGCCAATTACAGTTTTCTAACTGAAATTGGCAATAAACAAAAAAAAATTTGTGCTTACAATCAACTTATACAGGATATAAAAAATTATATTTAGACCCAATATTTTGGTACAAAACGAACAGACAACAAAACAGCTCACAGTTTGACCTTACAAGATTTTCCGAGCGTAAAGCCAGTTCTTTGTTGATTTGCGTTTCTCATCGTATTCACAGTAAGGGTTTACTGAAAGAAACGTTGCACTATTTTAGCATTGAAAATGTCTGTGTATTAAGAGTGCGAGAAGCGGGTGGGTTTTGGTGGACGTGTCGGCCATTTTGATTTTGAGCTTGGCTTTCGATTTGCCCTTCCAGACCTTGACTCCTTACTTTGCATATTGCAGCAAATGATCAGGAAACACCCAGTGTCAGTCCCCATCAGCATAAACTTATGCCGTCTATAGCAAATCACAGTGCCCACAGATATTTCACTGGAGCAAAAAATGCAACCTTATTGAATATTCATGAGATAGCTCTCCTCATCATTGAATATTCATCCATATGGTACTCGAGTCCAATACAAATGACCAAAACTTCACATCAATATTCCAACAGGCAACTGAAAATGGCATACGTAGATACCTTTATATGGTAATTATGGATTGAATCAAGGCCTTTGTGCTACACTCGACACCAGCAGTTTATTCCACATCACTATATTATGAAAAAGCAATCAATTCATGCTTCTTAACATGCTTTTGCTGCAAAATGTGATATAAGATCAATTCTTTATTCATTTTTCATCTTCCAAATGCATGACTAGGACATGTACTGTGTTTTTGTCAATAGCACGTTTGAATTAAAATCATTTAATTAATGGTCTGCCATCGATGGAAGTGGAAGTTGCTTTTGTTGTCAGTACTTTACTTCACAAGAACGGAGAGGATACGTTTTCTCTCAGCTATTGCTTTTCAGACCTTATATCCAAACTGGAAAGGCCTCCAGCAGTACAGATGTTAGCATAAAATCAACAGACGGCAGAAAGAGCTGGCCAGCTTCAAAACAGCCAAAGCCTGTGTGACTTGAAGGGAGAATTTTCAATGGAATGAAGTCAGGGTTTGTTTGAAGAAGACTTGGAAGAGTGTGCTTCAGATGATTATAGTACTGTATATATATATATATATAGTGTATATATACACTCAAAGCCCACTTTATTAGGCACACCTGTCCAACAGCTCGTTGACGCAAATTACTGATAAGCCAATCACATGGTGGCAACTCAATTCAAACCAAGCTTCAGAACGGGGAAGAAAGGTAATTTAAGTGACTTTGAACGGGGCATGGTTGTTGGTGCCAGACGGGCTGGTCTGAGCGTTTTAGAAACTGCTGATCTTCTGGGATTGTCACGCACAACCATCTCTAGGGTACAGAGAATGGTCTGAAAAAGGGAAAACATCCAGTGAGCGCCAGTTCTGTGGGCAAAACGCCTTGTTGATGCCAGAGGTCAGAGGAGAATGGCCAGAGTGGTTCGAGCTGATAGAAAGGCGCCTTGAGGCAGATGGACTACAGCAGCAGAAGACCACACTGGGTGCCACTCCTGTCAGCTAAGAACAGGAAACTGAGGCTACAATTCGCACAGGCTCAGTGAAATTGGACAATAGAAGATTGGAAAAATGTTGCCTGGTCTGACGAGTCTCGATTTCTGCTGCGACATTTGGATGGTAGGGTCAGGATTTGGTGTCAACAACATGAAAGCACGGATCCATCCTGCCTTGTATCAACGGTTAAGGCTGGTGGTGGTGGTGCAATGGTGTTGGGGACATTGCCTTGGCACACTTTGGGCCCCTTAGTACTAATTGTTCATCGTTGCAATGCCACAGCCTACCTGAGTATTGCTGCTGACCATGTCCATCCCTTTATGACCACAGTGTACTTCTGATGGCTACTTCCAGCAGGGTAGTGCACCATGTCATAAAGCGCAATCATCTTAGACTGGTTTCAATGTCCTCAAATGGCCTCCACAGTCACCAGATCTCAATCCAGTAGAGCACCTTTTCGATGCGGTGGAACGGGAGATTCTCATGATGGATGTGCAGCCAACAAATCTGCAGCAACTGCGTGATGCTATCATGTCAATTTGGACCAATGTCTCTGAGGAATGTTTCCAGTACCTTGTTGAATCTATGCCACGAAGGATTAAGGCAGTTCTGAAGGCAAAAGGGGGCCCAACCTGGTACTAGCAAGGTCTACCTCATAAAGTGGCAAGTGAGTGTATACACAGACACAAACACATATACATTTATTTTACAATGTGCTAATAGTAAGTCAATGTGACGCCAGTACTCATTTATCAGAACCAGAAAGAGCTTTATTGCCAAGCATGTTTGCACATACAAGGCATTTGTTTTGGTGTCACAGCTTCCAGCACACAGAGACAGCACAAAGAGGAATCAAATAAAAACAAAATAAATAATACATTGAAATAAATAAAATGTATGTACAGGTGCACTATGGATAAAATAGAAATACTTAGATGAATGATGTACTGTAATGTAGGGTGATAAAATAAAATCGGTTATTGCTTATAATTTTTGCATTGTGGGAGAACTATTAACTGTTCATTGTTATTGTGTCTGACTGTCCTGGTATTTGGTGCTCTATAGCGCCAACCAGATGGCAAAGGTTCAAAAAACTCATAGCTTGGATGTGAGGGATCCCTATTGATTTTCTGAGCCCTTTTCCTCACCCTGGATGCGCACAGTTCTTGAAGGATGGGCAGGGGTTCACCAATAATCCTTTCAGCAGATCGAACTGTCCTCTGTAGTCTTCTGATGTCTGTCTTTGTAGCTGAGCCAAACCGAGCAGTAATAGAAGTACACAGGACAGACTCAATGACGGCTGAGTAGAACTGTTTCAGCAGCTCCTGTGGCAGGTTGAATTTCCTCAGCTGACGAAGGAAGTACACCGTTTTGAGCGTGTTGAGCTCCAGGTTGTTGAGACTGCACCAGACAGTCAGCTCTTTAACCTCCTGTCTGTAAGCAGACTCGTCACCGCCTTGGTTGAAGCCGATGAGTGCGGTGAAGTCTGCAAACACAGAGCAGGAGCACCAGTGCTGGTCATACAGGTGCTGGATGTGATTTTACCCATTCTCACTAGCTGTTGCTTGTCTGTCAGAAAGCTGGTGATCCACCGAGAGACAGAGCAAGGGACAGAGAGCTGGGTCAGTTTGGTCTGCTGTTGGGATGATGGTGTTGAAAGTCCACAGTTGTTAAGTAAATTAACTGTTACTGTAATGCAATTTACGTTATTTTGCTAAATAACTTTAAATAAGAACCTAAATGTAAAATATGCTTAATATTCATTAAAAACATTGACGTAGTCGTTTTCTATGACTTAAAATGTCTTATCCTAAATTTCACTTTTCAAAGTTCTCCATGTGACTTGTGCCTTTTGTAGCAGCATGCTATACAGACAGAATTACAAGAGTCCAATATATAGTGTGCACACACAAAAAAATAAATACATAAAAAAAAATAATATGATGCCGTACTCCATCATAATGTACCATAAAAGCACAGTAAAGTTGATGTGAGTGGTTCAGCTCTGCTTCCACGCTGCTCAATAAGATCATTCTGTCCACGCTAGATATTTTTTAAAGATTACTGTGGTGTGAATTCGTCATATGTAATAGAAAGGCCTTGAGGTGAGACCATTTTCTTCTTATTTTTTTATTTTGCGGTGTGTGCAGAAAGCAAACTATCACTCAGAGCCCAGAAAGACGCTGATGGCATGCTAGAGAGATGGTGATGCTGCTGAAGGTACATACACACTCCCTCTTCATGTGTTTGAGCATCACACAGATCCGTCCTGTCATTGTTAAGATGAAGACCGGCTCGCAAACCATCCTAAGTGCCTTATTTCCACTACTGTTGCGAACACAGCGCCTGCGTGCTCGACGCATCTGAGCAAGCCATTATCTTCATTTAGCTGAGATCTGAAAGACTTCCGCGCACAAAAAATAAAAATAAAAAAAGCTTTGTACTCACATCTCTTTCGTGTTGCTTTCCCGTGCTCGCGTAAACCCACAGTTCACAGCGCCTCTGTCAGAGCGGAAGCTTCATTTGTATTCCGCGCCATTCTTTTCAGGTAAGTAATGACAAGCAGCAAAGGCCAGCGTGTCACAGCTCTCCCCAGCTGACGTCAGGCTTTCACGCGCCTGTAGGCTCTGGCGCAGATGAGGCCGCATCTTCCCTCTAATGAGCTGCTGTTTGCCTCTCAGACTGTACATCATCTCTGGAGTCCTCCAGCCGGGTTCAGGTAATAGTCACAGGAATCCACGGCTATTTCTCTTGGTAACGCACGCGCATTCTGGCACACGATTTCCTGTCTTCATTTGCATTTGAAAAGCCGCATTCTCATGTGGGGTTAAGCATATCGAGAGTTGTGAATACAAAGATGAAGAAAAAATGCGATGAAATGGTTCATTGTTGTGGCGACAAGGAGGATTTGATGTGGCTGCAGTGAGCGTGGCCTTGGTTCCACCAGTGCTTCTTGGTTTTTCTCATTAACTTTCTGCTTACGCATAAATAAATAATAAAATCGGAGCAAAACCAACTAGCTCAGAGATGAATCATTACGAAAAAAAAGGAAACGAAAAAAAGAAGGATTT
>JAUCMU010000675.1:0-11346 GCA_032275025.1 Enteromius treurensis | reverse complement strand
TATAACAAAGTACAAAAACATGAAAACTCATTAAACTTGCTATGTTTATGTAGGCTTCCATAATTTAGAACAGACTATTTGCGCAATTTGTGAAATTATGTATGGAACCAGCTTAAGGGCAATTTTTGTTTTTGCGATACACCAAAACTTAGGCGACAACTCGTTTCTTTAAGGATAACGTCATCACGCACACCATTTGATCGGTAATAGGCCAGTTGGATGGAAAAAGGCTGGAGACAGCAAATTTCGCAAAAAATAGAGAATTTGCTGGAATTTTTTATTTGTTGATAACAAAACAGAAAGACCCAACTGGATGGAAACTTGGCTACTGACAGTGTTTGATTAGAACTGAATGTGTTCTTAAATGTTCAGGAATTTCTATGCAAGTACACAATCTTCACACTCAAGGCTTGCTGTTCAACTGTTTGCTACAACTTTTGCAGCTTGTGTGGATTACCTGATCTTTCTGTCTTGCAGGCCACTCAAGATTCTCGCTAACCCAATTATATCTCTACTAATCTGATTCCACGAGCATTTCCAACATCCCAGTGCTCAAGGGTGCTATGAGCCAATCCTTCTAATACAGACCTGCAGTCAATCTTCAGAGGCCACTGTGTCCTCAAACTAAATTATATTCTCAATCCATGAATTTGAAAGGACCTGGAGATGCTATCATCACTTTAGGTTATGCGGGTTTATTTACAAGACATTATTCAAATGTCTTTATTTAGATATTCATTCATTCATTTATTTAACTTATTTAATGAATGTCACCAGTCTATACTACACTATACTACACTATAAATTATATAGGCTAAGTACAAGATGTAGATATTTATTAATTAATTAAAAAAAAAAAAAAAATCACAGACATATATTTCTATTTTTTCCTTCTGCAGTAACTGTGGCATGGTGCTATTACCTTCATTAAACAAAATACATCTATCCTAACAATTCAATGAAAATCTGTCCGCATGGGTTTAATGCACTCAGTCCATTTAGTCTTTAAGACTCCATTTAGTACTTCAGAGAGAAAGTGAGTCTTGCCATAATATAAATGTTGAGTATGCATCCATTCATCATCAGAATGTGGTTCTGACTTTAACCATTTTCTTATGGTCATTTTTTTGTAGTCTGCCAGGAGACTGAACATCATTGTTAACCAACATATCACAAGAAAAGTTGCCCAAATATATGGTCTCATATTTGAAATAAAATTTCCATCCCAACGATCTTTTGCAAAAAAAAGTGACTGGATTCATGCAACATTATTTTCATGAAAAATACAAATAATAAAATAAATAACAATAATAATAATAAGCAAATAGGTAACATATTTAAATAAAATGTTAAAATAAAATATAATTGGAATTGTATTTATATATATATATATATATATAAATATAGGCGTGTGTTCACCTTTTAATAATAAAATATTGAAATGCAATACTATAAAATTAATATTCACATTTAATTAAAAAATAAATAAATAAATAATTATAAATAAATAAATAAATAAAATTAAAAAAAATATATATACACACATACACACACTATCAAAACTTAGTTTTAAACTGAGTTTTTAAACTGAGAATTTAAAAAAAAACTAAATCTAATTATTATTATTATTATTATTATTATTATTATTTCAGGGTGAAATATACCCTAGACATGATCTTTATAAGCTATGTAAGACTGGCGCTTTCATACTTTCACTTTTTCAGCCATTTAATTGAACTCAGTTGTATCTGGAATGCAAGCAAAACAGGTCACACATGTTGTGTAGAGGTCAAGAGTCAAAATAATTTAGTTATAAGATCTTTAAACACCCACACTGCTGTTCCACACTCAACCTCTCAAGAGCAAACACAAGAGCCGACAGCTGTGTGTGTGTCTGTGTGCATGCGTGTGCTTTAACACACCCTCTGGATCTCAGAGGCACACAAGTCTGCGCTAAATGTTAAGTTCTTCATCCGTGACTCATCATACTGTACAGTACCGGCAGCATCTGGGCATGCAGACACAAACAGGCCTGGAGAGATGATTCACGTGCCATGCCAAAACTCTGACTTTAATCAGGCTTCCTCTCAGGCTCATCTAACACCAGCCAGTTCTGCCTTTTACATAACTGTTTCCAGCCGATGGTCAAAACTGACAGCCACGGTTCGCTACATGGAGAGCCGCAGTGGCTCAGGATATTTTGAGAGCAATCAAGCAGACTGGCATTAGAGCAAAGGACGGTGGGAGGTAGATTTACGTTTAGATTTGCAATAAGAATGCCAATTCAATAACTGAAGCTGAATTAAGATTTATAAAATAAATGTGTTATGTCACTTTGGATATATGTGTCTAGTAAATATATAAAAGTATATCAATATCAGGTATTTTCCTTAAAGCATGCAATTTTGGAAACCCCCTGGCCAAATCAATGTGAGAGATCATTTTAACACAATTCTTATATAATTTAAATTATTGTTATTGTTAACTTATCAACAAGCTCACTGGCTTTTCCGATAAAAAAATAAAAAAATAAATAAAATCTAACACTTAAAATCAAATTCCTTAAAATAAATGTCAAATGTGCCAATTAAAAAAAATGAAATGAGTCTGAAAATGTAAAAATTTAAAAAAAAAAAAGCCGTGCATTAGCCATTAACTATGTTTCCATCCAAAGATTTGTATTACACTTGTGTGCAAAACTGGAATATCACATTCACATTAAATATTCCCAATAAACCACCATTTCCATCCAATGAGTCAAAGAGAACAAAATCATCACGTCCAGGTAAACTGGCAATAAGAAAACTAGAAGTCGTCACTAAATATAATAATAGTCTTATTCCACCTCATAGTGCAAAGTCACATGCTTTTTCAATGGGCATGGAGAAATGTATTTAGTAAATAGGCTTCCATCGTAGTTTATGAACCTTTTGTTCTTATCGGATAAAAGGTTTATCCTACTCAAATGTGTGCATGACACTTTGATGCACATCTTGGCAATTCCATCCAGCATTTTCTTATGTAATATTCCAAAATGTGTGCGTTCACTGCTGTGTGTGTGTGTGTGCACTTGGGATGGGTTAAATGCAGAGCACAACTTCCAAGCATGGGTCACCATACCTGGCCACAAGACACTTCACTAATTCACTAATAGGTGGATGGAAACATAGCAATAGACTTTGGAGCTTAGAAGCTGGGGCTTTACATCAGAAGTTATTTCATTGTAGCATTACTATCTGCTAGCTGACTATATATAACCATATAAAGCCTCTGGGTATATAGAGGGTAACATCTTTCCATTAAAATGAATGTTAAATTAAATGTACAAAGTTCAAGGTACAAACATGGGAGGGCTGCCAGCAGCATGTGCAGGAGCCATGATGAAGCCAGTCATGTCAGAAACAGTGAGGTGTGCAGACTTTATGGCATTTTGCATGGCCACAGAGGTACTGAATAATGTGCCATTTAACATGCGTGACTGTTAAAGACAGCTTATGTCTATACTGCAAATTAACATCAGGCCTCTTACAGTGGGATTTATTCTCAAAAAATGTGCATCACTACTAGCAAGATACAGTACATGGTATGAAATTAGTATATAGGAATTTCATTAAGAAAGGAACTTTTGTAATGTACTGACAAGGAAACAAATGATGACTTTTCGAAGAGCAAACTTGTCCTCTGAGTGCAGCCTCTGGGAGTCTTCAAAAATTACCTAGGACTCCATAAATAAACAAAGTGTTTAAAAACAGCATGTCGTATAAATAATGCAAACAAAATACACGTGATAAAATCTGCCCAACCATGACGGAATTGTACATCACAGCTGTATGAATAAAGTACATCACAGATCCTTTAATACGTTTTTTTTGCATTTAAATCCAAAATGTTCAATGTTTTTGTGTAAAAAGCATTAATATGTGCTTAATTAGCAATAATAAATGCCTAATATTCTAGAATTATGCATACTAATAAGCAACTAATAGATGTAACCGTGAAATAATGTGTTACCAAAATCTTATACTGTGTGTGTAAAATCCCTTCCCTCAGATATGAGCAACAATAATAGGGACCGGCATTAACACGTCTGTCGAGGTCTGCCTCTCTGTTGCAGCTGTGCTTCGGAGGGCTGAGGTGACAGCAGGGGCTTTGCTGTCTTGTATGTGTGGCTCATTACTGAAACGATGTTGTGATCAAAGGAAGCGGGGCGCACTGATTACAGGGAAGAGCAGTTTCAACACCCTGGGTGAATGACTGCCCCCCACCAACAACATCCAGCGCCCTTAAGGGAAACAACCCACTGCCCTCTCTCTTCTGCCACTCCGGTGTCAACACAGACAGCAGAGAGCAAGAGGCTGAGTGCAAGAGGTGCTTTTGTTATATAACTACTTACTTAAGGGATACAGACACATCAGCTTTGTGGTGAGGATTGAGAGTTTCTGTCATGAATCATGAGGTCTTTAAAGTTCATCCTGGACATCTCTTCCACTGCACTTTGGATGTTTTTATCATTATGCGTGTAATGTACTCATTCTAAAGAAAACACCTGGTTCTTTTGTTATAAAAGAGTATTTTACTATGCTTATTTTAATTGGTAGCTTCTCTTTCATTTGTGACTCTATCAGAACAGTATGGTATCCTTTTCAAGGAATGGCTCACTCGAAAATCGACTTGTTTCAAACCCTTGTGACTTCCTTTCTTGGAATATTCTGGTCACTTTTTATAGGGTTTAAAAGTACCATGAAAGTGGTCCATATGAGAATTAGACTATATTTTAAGTCTTTTGACGGCAGTTGATTGCAATGTGTATGGAACAAATCCATTTACTGGTTAAGTTTGATACTGAGATACTGTACCTTGATATGACTTGGAATATGAAACAGAAAGAATTAAATGATTTCAAATGGATAAAACAAGCCTTAAAATCAGCCTGAACAACCAATTTTTTAAATTTCAATTTAAAAAAAAAACTAAAAAACTTGAACATATCAAATAGCCATCATAAAGAGTGGTTTGTAGACCTGGAAAAGTCATGTCAATGAATAAAATGGTAAATCTTTTAGACAGTAAATCATGAATTAATGGAAATGTCATTAAATTGGGGAGGGAGGGATTTCTAGATCTAGAAAAGTCCTGCAATTCATAAAATGCAATTCATTGAATGCTCATTTTTCAAGCTAAGCCATAATTAACTATAGGGTAACCATTGTGGAAAACAGAAGGCCTTGAGAATCAAAAAGACCACTTTTATGTTATATTAATGGCACTTTTTAACTTGTTCAAGCTTCAGTTCTAAAATGTTGTATTTTAAAAAAAGCACCCAAAGTCTTTATGTGTTCCATGGAAGAATGAAACTCATGCTGGTTATGATCAACCAGGTGAGTAAATAATGACAGAACATTATTTTTTCCCTTTCACATTCCCTTTAACTATCTGCTGGTCAAGCCCT
This sequence comes from Enteromius treurensis, assembly GCA_032275025.1. Taxonomy (NCBI): domain Eukaryota; kingdom Metazoa; phylum Chordata; class Actinopteri; order Cypriniformes; family Cyprinidae; genus Enteromius; species Enteromius treurensis. The sequence goes on along the minus strand of JAUCMU010000675.1, from coordinate 5,897 downwards.
TTGAATAACCCTTGTTTGAGACCAAACTTTTACCTCCTACATTCCAGCCTTGTAATTTGCTGTTGTGGTCGTCTCATGTGACTCGCATGCATGGCAGCACATAATCTGTTAGGGAGTTGTCCCCCTTCTGTGGCCTGCTCTGAAGGGACCGCCACGTCGTCTCGGTCATGGGGCCGCAGACATCAAACAACAGGCAGGAGGCCATGATTAGAGCTCGGGCTTCAGGAACTTCTCAGAACAGAACCACAGGCCAGAAGCAGAGGTCCCGTATGGCCGGACCCACATCGTAAATCTGACCGGCGAATACAGGCACACAAACAACCCCGAACCACACAAAACATCACATGCCCCATATCTTGCTCAAGCCAGGCCTAATTACACACAGGTACACTTTAAAAGTCTATCATGTCCTTTTTATACAGCAACGGCAACACAGAGGTTGTGTTTAAAGAAGTATATATCCCCAAATGATCACAAAACGGTTTTGCAGCACAGAAGCAGCCTAAATGTAATTACACAAGAATGTAACTCGACAAAATGTTCCCATTTATGTTCATTCTGATATATCTATGATGTAGTATTTCACATATTTAAAGGGATAGTTCACCCAAAAAAAGCATATTCTGTTATCATTCAATCACTTCATGTTATTTCAAACATATGACTGCAAAACATATTCAGAAAATTAAAAGATAGTTTGTGTGTCCAGTGAAGACTGATGGGTCCAAAGCAACATTAGACCACACAAACAATCATCACGGACAAATGTTTTTAAAAATATATTTTTGTCTTCCACAGAATAAAACAAAGTCATACAAATTTGGAACAACATGAGGGTGAGTAAACAATGGCAGAATTTCCATTGTTGAGTGAACAATTGCTTTCAAAACAGCTTACAGTTGCTGTAAAGTTGTTTTTAGAGTTCCCCATCCAGAAATATAACAGGAACTGCATGAAAGTAATAAAAACTGCAATGAAATAAAAATAGATTTCAGAATAGAAGAATAACTAAAAAAGGAAGGAGGAATGACAGTAAAACAATAGAAGGCTGGAAAAAGAAAGAAAGTGGGGATCTAGATAAACAAAGAGCTTTTTTTTGGACATTATGTAACTGCACATCTTATGATGTAAATTAGAGGATGGGTACCCGACCCGAGCCTGACAGTACCCGACGGGCCGGGTTCGGACAGATATTTAGAAAGGATGCTCGGGTTCGGGTCGGGTTCGGTCACATCAGCGCGAATGTGCGCCTGTGTTATAACGGCGCTTTTTGCCCTGTGTGCGCTGATGCTCTCATCTGTTGACATTTCAAAATGCCTTCCTACAGTTGCTTAATAAAAGCGGGCTTTTCACACAAAAAAATGCATGTGTCATTAGTATGAGAAAAAATGAGATCGGGCTCAAGACATAAATATCTTAATTCCTGTCGGGCTCAGGTCGGGTTCGGTTACTGCTCTGTCGGACGCGGGCCGGGCTCGGACAGAAAAATGCGGCCCGATCCGCACTCTAATGTAAATGTAAAGTGGCTTGATTAACGCCAGGTTGTTATTCTCCAGAACGGCAGGGCATTTCATTTCATGTGAATTTTAAAGAATTCTTCAAATTTGTACTTAAGGCAAAATGTTGATCAGCACAGGAAATAATGCTAAACAATCCTTTGTGTGTATAGGTGTAGATAAAATGGTAACACTTCTTTTTGTGGGTCCTTGTACGTTACATGTACTTACTGTTACAATAACAAATTATGCATAATTACATGCAAGTAACCCTAAATCAACCCCTAATCCATAACCTAACCATATAGTAACTACATGTAAAACAATATTGTGCAACTTCTGCTTGATTACAATTTATCTTATTTTTTTGTACAAGTGATAATTGCTGTAAATTAAGAATCTGCAACTAATTTTCCTAAAATGCATATTTTACGTTGACACTATGACAAACAGTGCTGTTATCGATCCCAGTTCTGACCTTTTTCAGAAGGCGTGTGGAGTCTTCGCTAATCTGCATGAAGCGCATGATGACGTTGTTCAGATAAATGTCGCTCAGTGTCGCATGGTCCTTGCTCTCCCGTCGAACCTGGTTCAGCAACAGGTACCAGCAGTTCACCGGAGACAGGAGATTCTGGTCTTTCCTGCATGTGAGAAAAAGACACTGATCAAACATAATGAAAGGCTCCTGTCTGCGAGCTGTCAGGACCATCTGGGCACTTAACTCATGAACTGGACAAAACCACAGACAGATTCATCTTCCCAGCACCCATCAGGATTGCTTTATGAGCCATCCAATGGATCACACACATTAACATCCTTCTCATCTCTTCCCTTGATGACACATGACCTATTTAAGCATGCATGATCAGTGGATACCTTGTAGCGTTTGTGCACAGCTAAAGAACCAAGACTCAGACATAAAATCAAGGTGAAACATCAGCGGGACAGTTTCTGGGTCAGAACTCTCTACAGATCATAACGTATCTGCAATTTGACAAACACTGCATGTAGTATTTATTTTTTATTAAACCCAAAATAAAAACAATTCAGATGTGACAGTTTATGTTTTGATAATAACAGACTAACTGTACTTTAGTTCCTTAAAAAATAAATACTATTGTGTTTAATATTTTGGGGGAGCTAGTAAGATTTTTATTTATTTTTTTTATTTTTTTTTTTTTACATTTTACCAATTTTATTTAGTAAGGTGATGAAAAGTGGCTGTATAAAAACATAACAATGTTTAAAATGTAAAAGTTATTTTAATTTTTTATTATTCAAATTATCTTAAAACAAAAAATCTTAAGCAACACAACCATTTTCAAAATTGATACGGTATGTTTTTTGAGCATTATATTACAAATTTAGAAGGATCACGTGACACAAGTGGAGTGATGATGCTGAAAATTCAACTCTGCCATCACAGGAATATATTAGATTTTACAATATAATAAAACACAAAACAGCTGTTTTATATGACAATATTATTCACAATAAATCTTACAGTTTTACAGTGTTTTTGACCAAATTAATGTGGCCTTGATGAGCATAAGATCTTTCATTAACCCCAAACTTTCAAACAGTAGCATATGAGTCCAGACCACAAGATACTAATTTGAGCTGAAATTTTTTAAAACTCATCTTCTGATAAGACAGTTATCATCATAGCAACAAGACCAGTACTGGAGAAAAATCACACAATTAAATGTATCAATTACTTTTAATCTGTATTGTTTTCCTCTATTTACAATTCTCCCTCATCTAGTTTTTGTATCCTTCCAGACACTTGTTTTATAAATATTAAAATCTTGCAGTCTATATTCTAGATCAAGCTCCAAAATATGAGCAATAGTACAAGAAATATCTACTATATCAAGTCTTACAAAAAACATTTTACACGAGGAGGTGGTGATACTGGCATCTGATAGAGATTTGTATGTAAGTAAGGAAGCATTTTTTTCAGCTCCGTTTCCCTCGTTAACCCTCACTGCAAAACAGGCAATGCATTTCATCACTGCAGGTGAAGGTCAGTGGCCTGATGACATCCAATGGAAGCGCAGCCGCACCAGCTGAGCTGATACATCCAGTTTTTAACCTTAACATTGCTCTACAAAAACAGGAAACACATGAAATCCTTAAGTCTCTAAGATGATAGACATTCCTTGGAGTATCCGGCTTGTTTAGAAGGGGTAGAAGGATCAGTCATCTACGTGAGACTGGATCAAATGGATAATCTAATTGAGCTAAAAGCCTTAAGATGCATGGTCGCAATATGAACACACCGGGGATTCAAACTGCAGGGAGAATTATGGGAGCCTGTGCACTTTCTGCCAGTCTGCAATTACTGTAAATCCTTTCACGAGACTGTCTCAGCCTCTTGAGCATGCACTCTTGCATCAAGTGTGTACTGCATGTTAAGAATTTGGCGGAGTCAAGCTGGGTTGTCAGGAAGCTGAAGGTGAACACGTGATTCGGATTCATGAAGTAGCAAAAAATGGCTTCTTGAGCATTGAAATGCATGAAAAAAAAAAAAGAAAAGTAATACTAAAGTCACAAGGTCAAGATATGGCTGGTGTATAGCAGTGTGGAGGATAAGAGACAACTTCTACCTCACAATTGGAAATAACAATGTGAAAGATCACATTTTACAATATGAAGGCAGAGAGAAGCAGAGCTTGCATTTATGTATTACATTATTTATTAATTACATTTTTTATGTGTGGGTTATAATATAACATAAAATATTAATTATTTTAATATTTATATGAATAAAAAATATACATAAAATTAAATCAAAAGTGTATATATATAATAATTAATTGACAAATAATAAAATATATAATAATACGCATGACGTGCATGTTTAGTTTAACATGAAGCAGTAAAATGACAAATTGAATAAATTAAAACTACTAACTAAATATTTATAAAAACTATACTGACTTTTTAAATGGATATATAAATGTAAAAAGAATATTTAAAAAATTAAATTGAAAATAGAAATTGAAAAAAAATCAAATAAAAAATATATGAACAAAATAACTATAATAGTTTATCTTTGATGGGTATTAGTTGAGCAAGTCCAAAATGCATGGTATCTTTGAGGTCAGTGTAGAAAGTTTACTGAAGCCCAGATTGTCTCAGGCTCCAACTATTTACAATACAGCTCCATCACAGAGATTCACTTGAATCACAGAGTCTATTAGCTCACTGCCATGGTGGGTCAAACAGGAGTGATGATGACTGGAGAGGAAGTTGTCACACTGGGTAATCGTAATGCATGATGAGTTAATTTGGTAAGCATGTGACTAATCAGGACTGATACAAAAACAGCCAGTGTTGCTGAGATCAGAGAATCAGCTGCACCATTAAAGGCTGCAGTAAATCAGTAGTGCTGCTCAGACAAGATTAAATAACAACTGGCCCCCAAGCGACCACCTCTCTAAAAGACCAACAGTGATCACCTCACAGCTTGCATCTTTGACAAAATAAGTCTTACAAATATAATAGTAGCAAGATTGTTGCTACTTACCCCCACAGGAACGTCATTACAAAACTTTACATTTTCAAAGACAGCATCTTTTATTCAAGTTCCACTTCCTAGGTGTAAGCATACAGTAGCTACACTGGTGGCAATTATCCAAATGAATTAGACTTGGTTTTCTTAAGCAAAATCTGCTGATATCAAAATAACCCAACAGATCATGAGCAGTGGCATAAACACAAGAGATGCAGTAACTACATCAACACTGTAGCCAGAGGAGCTTCATTCGGTGCTGGTGTAAACATCCCGCAGATCGCAAACATTACATTGACAGCTCATCGATTGTGAAGTGCCAGAGCAAACTAGAGCGCATAACTGGAGGGTTTGGCATCCTACAACAAGGTCATCATACGAATGTGCATGAAGGTACAATCACAGACAAGTGATACCAACCTTAGTGGGGCAGAGCATAAATCTTAAGTGCATTTCATGTCATTTTAGGCATGCAACCAAAAGGACATAGGTCCAAACCAAGCTTTAAAAAAAAGCACTTGAATTCAGTTTCCTACAGAAGATTTATAAGAATATAAGATAAGATTATAAAGAATATAATATATAAGATTTTTGAGAATATAATATATAAAAAGGCATTAAAACTCAGTTTTATGCTAAGGAAATCTGGTGTCCGAGGAGTGGTAGCTGGATGATGCATATGAAATAATTCCCATCTTGAGTCCAGCAGCCTCCCTGAGCAAACAAAATGTCAAAGCTCGACAAACACGTGCACTAAACTAAGCACCAGTCGATGTGTCGCCACGACGACAGTGTCATCTGGGAGAGTGTTACGTGTCATGTCTGTCTGGTTCTGTTCTCCCCTGTCTTTGTATTTTTGGTTTAGCCCTTGTATTGATTGGTTC
>JAUCMU010000674.1:0-11355 GCA_032275025.1 Enteromius treurensis | reverse complement strand
TAATCTAGATGAACATCTTGTAAGGTAGAGCTAGTTCAGTAGACCTTATAATGGCATGCATTTCAGTCACTATTTCAAATTCATTCAGTTTTTCTGACAACAGAAACCATTAAAAATATCAGTGAAAGCAGTTATATTGAGAATTACGGTGCATTGAATAACATGATGTGACCACAGAGAAGCAAGATAATATGATGCACTGACATAATGAATATGCAAATTGATATATGATGTCAGGAAGGTTTAATAATTTTTTGTTATTAAAATTGAAGTTCCAGTTTCAAAGTTTATAGATAGATGGCTAATGTATGTGCCGTTGATATGTCCAGTGTTCATGTAAACTGTTTAATAAACACTTCTGCCACTTTTTTTGAGCCTCTTAATTAGTTACGTTTTTTATGTAAATTATTCAATAAATACCGTACCGTGCCATTCATACCGAGGTATTACCGTACCGTGAAATTTTGATACTGTTATATCCCTGTTATTTATTTATTTTAAATTTTTTTTCTGCCGTCTTTTACTCACCTTCATGTTGTTCCAAACCTGTGACTTTTTTTCTTCTGTTGAACACAGAAGATGATATTTTAAAATGTGTTGGTAACCAAACAGGTTGCCAAAGAAAAATTGGCTACCAGCAACTGTTTGGTTTCCAATATTCTTCTAAATATCTTCTTTTATGTTCAACAGAAGAAAGAAACTCTCGTAGGTTTGGAACAACATATGGGTGAGTAAATTAGTTTTTGAACTAGTGAACTATTCAAAATGTGAACAGGTCTTTACACTGATTCGAACTGATTTGAGAAGCCGTTGCATTCATGAGAGTCTTTTCTTTTCCCCCCGTCTTGGTGATAATTATACTGTACTGTACGGAATCTACAAAATGACAAATTAGTTGTAATTGGCAATTAGAGAGGATAGATCAGCATGCCTGCAGTGTAGACTTTATGAAAGCCACCAGAGGTTTTTATTTTGTTGCTAGGTATTTTTAGGTATCTTGTTTACATTATAATCTAATTTGCTTCAGCACTGGGGAGCGTATTAACTACATAAAGGTGTTGTTGTTTTTCCCTCCAGTAAGAGAAGTTTAGATCAGTTGCACAGCAGTGACCCATTAGTTGCTCAGCGCTGTCTTGCATTAGTGTCTAATATTGTGTAGTTCTGATCCAGGTTCATTCAGTCTTATTCTTCAGATCTTTGGGGAGCCAGACTGGTGTTTATCCCTCCTGTCCCAAGAAAGAGTTCTTGGAGCACGATGAGTCTTGAGATTGGAAAGCCTCAAAGGCAAAGAGTGGCTAATTTTATTTTATTTTTTTTATAGAACCAGTGAGGTTCATGTAACCTTAACAAACAGGCAGGCATACGCACGCACACCTTCAGTGCTCTGTTTGGCCTGGATAAAAGCCTGAATGCGGTTCTTTAATGTCGGTCCAGTTCAAGCGATCTTTAGCAACCTTCGTTTTCACACGCAAGGCTTAGACCGGAAAAACACGCACACACCCACCGTCCTAACATTCATTTGATGGAACTCTTTTTCTTTCTTTCCTTCTACCTTTCTTTCTTTCTCCCATTCTTTTTTTAATTTCTTATCCTCCCATCTTTTCCCTTGCTCTTTCGTGCGTTTCCTCTTCTCTCACTCTTTCTGTCCATTTCATGCTCTAAGCTGAGCAAAGTGGGTAAATCTGCAGATCTGCTGACAGCTGCCTTTGAGAGAGGCCCACAGAAGGGGGGATAAAAACAGCACAGAGGTGCACAGACGAAAGGAGCTTTGATTTTTTTCCGTTGTTCCAGTCCGTGGACTTGAGCGCGGCATTACGTTACATTAAATAAAGCTGTCGGCCCAAATTACATAGAATTGTGAGCAAATAACATTTCTTAAGTTCATCTTTGTTTCCTGTTTGGTTTGTTTTTAAGTTTTAGAAAGGGATGTGGTTTCTGAAAGGTCAGTTTGCCCTCTAGTTAGTTGCCTCAGTGTTTGGCTGGCCGTCTGTCCTCTCTGCGGTGAGTACTGCTTAGTCACTGTCTGATCCTCCTATGGACTGAACGGTACCACATCAGTCTCTCTCTCTCTTCGTTTTCCCATGTTTTCTTACTTTTATTCATCCTTTCTTTTTGCCTACTTTCCTGCCTGTATACTTCCTTCATAAGTACCTTTTTACCTACCCACTAACATTTCTACCTTTTGATTCCACCCATGCTGTTCGCTTTTCTTTCCTCCTTATTTCCTTCCTTCCCTCCTTCCTACCTGCCTACATACTTAGCAGCCAACCAGCTAAATAAGCCTTTCTTCCTGTCTACCTGCCTAACCAACTTCCTTTTTTCTTTCTTTCTTTCTTTCTTTCTTACTTCCTATCAGTCTACCTACCCACCTTCTTCCTTTTTTATTTTCTACCAGATTTCCTACACTCCTTTTCTGTCTCCTTACCTACTTTCCCTCATGTCTGCCTGTCTAACCAACTTCAATACCTATCTACCTTTTCACCTTCCTTCCTCTCATTTACTTCATTCTTACCTTCCTACCTACTTATTTCTCTGCACTACCTGTTTGTCTACTCACATTCTTTGCTTCCTTCCTGTCCACCTGCCTAGCCACACTCTACTTCCAAACTACCTTCCTCCCATTCCTTCCTCTCTTAAAGGGTTAGTTCACACCAAAAAATGAAAATTCTGTCATTAATTACTCTCATTACCCTCATGTCATTCCAAACCCATAAGACCTTTCTTCAGAACACAAATTAAGATATTTTTGATGATATCAGAGACCCATCTGACCCTCCTTAGACAGCAACTGAAATGATCCCAGATCCAGAAACGTGGTTAAAAAAAAAACAGTTAAAAAAGTCCATGTGACATCAGTGGATCAACTTCACTTTTGTGATGCTATGAGAATACTTTTTTGCGCAAAGAAAACAAAAATAACATCACATACTCAACCATTCTTCTCTTATGATTTACGTCTTCCGCCATTTTAGAGAATATTACTGTGTACGCGTTCACTTTCTTCTAGGTGTAAACAGCCTTTGATTACGCACATGCGTGTGCTTTCTCCTAGATGTAAACAAGGCTGGTTACATCAAATACGTTAAAGCTTGCATATGCGGTGCGTTGAGAGATTCTCTAAAAATGGCGGAAGGCGGAAGTCACGGGAGAAGAGTTCATTTGTTATTTTTGCTTTAATTGAACAAGAAAGTATTCTTATAGCATCGCAAAAATTAAGTTGATCCACAGATGGCTCTCTGATATCATCAAAAATATCTTCATTTGTGTTCTGAAAATGAACGAAGGTCTTATGGGTTTGGAACGACATGAGGCTGAGTAATTAATGACAGAATTTTCATTTTTGGGTGAACCACTGTCCACACCGCCGCCCATCTAGCTTCTTTCCTTCCTTCCATTTCAGTACCTTTTAGTCTTTTATAATGATATTCTGATTCTCTTTGTCATTTGTTGTGATTATCATTCTCCTCACTATATGCAGGAGATGCATGCTACAGTGGAGGAAGCCCATGGGGCATTATGCTGGGTGGTGGTGGTGGTGGGGGTTCTCTTGGACAGAGGGCCCCCTCTCTTGAACAGTTTGCCTGAAAAGGGCTCATTCAGTTCAGCAGTACTGTGTCTGCTGCCTCCTCCCTCTCTCTGGCTGTGGATCACTGTCAGGCCTGAAAGGAGCTTTGACTAGTTCCAGACGACTGGTTCGGCACCGTAAAACTCCACGCACATTGATAAATAGGCTTGCCCCACAACATTGTGAATCCATTGGCATATCCCAGAGCATTTCGGGTTTGTCAGACAAGGAGGCAGTCAGTAAGTTAAGCAACACAGACGGTGCAAAACAGACAGAAAAAGCAGCGCGGCGCAGTCAAACAGAGAGACAAGCCAACAAGGTCAGGCTGAAAGTCAAGCCAGACAGGCTGATTGTTCATATGCTGCACAAAAGCTAGCAGTGAGCTTCATGTAGCGTTCTGTACTGTATAGCTGAGAGAAGACTCTATATATGTGGTTGTTTGTTTCCTTTTCATTCTGCAGATGTCCATGTTATAGATAAGATGTGATAGGCTCCAAAAATTGCAGTGTATAGGTTTTAAAAAAACCTTGCAGCATAGGGTTTATTATAGAATCTCTGCTTTCACTTTACACTTAACACCCTCCTCCGCTCCACACATGGTCACGCTCTATGAAAGCTGGCTGTGGTTATCACGGTCACCCTTCGCCTGTCCTATGAGTTTGAAAAAGTAATGTGCTTTTGAGTGCTGATCATGCATTATCCATGAATCGAAGTTGCTTTGGAAAGCCTGGGCCCGACTTCTTTTAGTCATCCTCCACTTCTCTTTCTCTTTCCTGCAGGGAGTTCCTCAGCTACCTTGTGCCAAAGCTTTATACAACTATGACGGCAAAGAACCCGGAGATCTCAAGTTCAGCAAGGGTGACATCATCATCTTGCGCCGGCAGGTGGATGAAAACTGGTACCACGGAGAGATGGGCGGAGTCCATGGATTCTTCCCCACCAACTTTGTCCAGGTCATCAAACCTCTCCCACAGCCGCCCCCTCAGTGCAAGGCCCTGTATGACTTTGAGTTAAAAGACAAAGAGGCTGACAAGGACTGCTTGCCATTTTCAAAGGTAATCTATTCACAATACAGACTTCTTCCATTTACAAGTTCAAAAACAAATGGTTACACTTAATGAATAGTAGGTGTCACACACCATGATCTTAATTTGCATAGAAAGATGCATTTCTTATTTTGAAGTGAACACTTTTGGGGTGAGCTAACAGCACTGCTTTAATGTTGAAGATTTTGGAAAATGGAAAAAACATTTTCTGCTGCTTGAAACTTAAGTGTTGATCCCCCCCGAGCCATTTGTGTTTTGGATAGATTTTTATTAAAAAACAAACGCCTGGCTTTCATTGATGCCTTCGAATTGCACGATTTTTAGAAACTCGCTGTGAAAGGCTTTTGGCTAAAAAAACACGCTGCCTGTTTTTTTTTTTCTGTCTGCCTTCAGGATGATATTCTTACTGTGATTCGTCGTGTGGATGAGAACTGGGCCGAAGGCATGCTGGGAGATAAGATTGGCATCTTCCCCATATCGTATGTAGAGGTGAGTCATATCAGTGCATTTATAACAGTCATTGTTCCCTGTTGTCTTCAAGTTTAATATTTTATATTTAGATTTTGAGTGAAAACCTTCTAAATATTCTGCAGCATTTTAGGAGTTTGCTATCCTTTTTCGCCATTTTTGGCCTATCTATCAACCTCCCCCTGGTCTTTGTTTCTGTTTTGTATCTCTGAGATCTGACAAATTGTTGCTAATTATTTCTGATGTTTTAAAACCTCATCAGCCTTTTCATTTTTTTTTTTTTTTGATGAAAATCTCGAACATGAACAGCCTGCTCTCTTGGGACACTCAACCTCATGCAAGCATAGATACAATTGTCATTGCCAGCTTCACGTGTTGAAGCACCTCACGACACCTCGTGTCCCTCCTCCTATAAACATAGGCAAAAACCTTGATGAACCCTGGCAGAGCCAGCGTGAGCTCTCCACCAGCCACGTGTCTAACCTGTGGAAAAAATAACCATCAAAAGACATTCAAAAATAGCTTCTGTCAGAATGGTGCTGCTTGAATAGCGTCTCTCTCACGCAGAGCGAGAGAACGAGGAAGGAAAGGGGCGGAGGCTTTGATCTTGCACAAAAGCCCTTGCAATTTTCACTAAACCAGACTTTTATCAAGTGAATGCTTTTGAGAAAGTAATCTCTGAGACCAGTAACGTCAAAAGTGACATTTACTCAGAGAGTAACGGAGGGGGAAGGGTTCCCATGTCACCTTCTGCCACCATAAATGTATATGTTTTCATGATGACTTTCTTAGTAACTGTCACCTATGCACTATTTACTCTCTGACTGGATTATGATGAGCTGATCTTGAAGTTATATTACATTTTATTACCACTCATCGTAGGTGAATCGTATGAAGTTACAGCAATGTTTTGCTTTGATCTAGTATTGTTTGCTCTACAAGTCAAAAGTTTGACTGTTGCTAATCCACCTGTATTTTTAAAAAATGATGTCTAATTTCTTATCCATGCGTTTGCCAATTTCTATCATATTGTTTAATACTTTCACAAATCATATAACAGATAACTAAATGAATCCACGGTAAACTACACCTAAGCACTCTACACCTGTATTCAGTGTTTATAGCAGAATTCAATCAATCATCATCGTGACCTAGATCAGTGCATGTTTAGTGTTCTTCATTTGCTCGGCTGCTTTCATTTGTGTCGAAAGTGAGGCGGTTGCTCGGGGTGATGGGTGTTGCTCTGTCATTAGCTGGAGACTCACTGCTCGCTTGCCTTTGATTTCAGTTTCCCATTGAAATTCGACATGGCCTGCAGTCCCATCACACCCACCGCCCCACTTACTGTACACCCAGTCTTTGAACTCTTCCGTCACTTTTTACTCCGCTCTTCTTGCCCGACGCTTTGCTGTTGTAGACAGTGCATGTAGCCACATTTTGATTATGGAGATCCAATACTCAAATTAAATCAACAAAATGGTTATGTTTGTTGATTAAAGATTCATTACTTCCTCTGTGTACTACTGCTTCAACTCATACTCTACAAATACATCACGCCTTGTTAGATTACATTTAACAAAAGTGCAAAATGTGGCGTAGCAGCTAAGTGCATACTGGGTCCACACATTGTGGGTTAGAATCTGGCTCGCAACACCTCCAAATGTGTAAAATTAGATATAGATGGATAGCAGTATTATTTCCATTCACACTCTCTTCTACTCCCAGTTTAACAGTGCTGCACGACAGCTTATAGAACTGGACAAGCCAGCTGAAGGTGGAGGAGACTCCAATGAAGGGCCGTCCTTCTCTTCGTCAGGCCCCCAGGCTAACGGCTCCCAGAAAGCCACCGGAGAGAAGAAGAACAGTAAGAAGCGACACTCCTTCACCTCTCTGACTATGTCCCATAAGCCCTGCCTGGCCCCTCCACCCCAGAGACACTCCATGGAGATCAGCGGCCCGGTTCTGATCAGCTCCTCCAACCCCACAGCAGCGGCCCGGATCGGAGAGCTCAGCGGGGGCCTGTCCTCCAGCGCACCTTCACAGGTGAGAGATGATGTGTGGATTGACACTCGTGCAGCATATCAGAGCACAACATGCAGCCTTGTGATGTATAGAGAGATCTGGTGATGGGGAAACAGATCATCCGTGTAAGGAGAAGAAGATTTCAGCATGATAGTGGCTGACTTCTAATGTTCTGTTCCTCATCCACTTTTTCTCTGCATGTTAAATATAGATTAGTGCTCAATACTGAGTGGTGGTAAGGACATCATTTCTCACTGAGGATGAACTTCTCAGCTGTGGCCATGGTTACACAGCCTGATAAGTTCACATTCTCACACACACACACACACACACTCAGTACAGCAGGATCTGCACAGATGTATTTAAAGATAGACTGAGGAAAGAAGGAAGTCAAGAAGACTCCCTTAATTTTCCTTAGAGAGAGTCCAGTCTTAAAACATACGTGACATGTTTACTTAATATACGGCTTTCTCATATATTTAAAGTTTGTCTTGATAGGCTAATGTGAATGCTGTCTTCAGATTTACTCATTTAATCATTGTTTGTTAGGCACCACTGTTGATAGTATGTGTGGTATGATTTATTGCAGACAAATCACTTATTGTAGGGCTGTGTGAATACAGAACACGTTGAGTCTCAGAGAAATTTGTATTACTCAAAGAACCTGGTTTGTCCACTTTTTGTGTGTTGCTTTAGTAAGATCACTTCAGCTAATAATAATGGGAGATAGAGGGAATTTGCAATTCAAACAACTGTAGATGATAACTTGAAGGGAAAGAAAATGAGCATCGTGTCAGACATCCTGCCCACACTCCAGAGCTCTGATGCTTGTCCACACCAGCTTACTGTTCTCTCCTGTTCTGTCAGCAGTTACTCTCTCTCATTCCACACAGTCCAACATGCTGTCCGAGCATTTGAGACCACTGGTGCGTGACAGCGCTCCACCACATCAAACACTCCCCCCTCCACTCGCTCACAGAGGTTACTGCAGCAACCCTGGAATGACAGTCACTCACAGCTGTTCCACTGGTTGCAGAGCAGTGCGGTCTCTAAGGAGATGCTAGACAGACATGTCATTTCATGTGGATGTTCTGGTGTGGAGGGGGGCCCTAAGAAGCTTCCAGGAATGTGACTTTTCCCCCTGTGCTTTACGCTCGCTTTATTTTGTTTTAAAGATTTTAGGATTCACTGTGGCAGACAGGAGTGTCTGTTTTGCTAAGGATAAAATAAAAAAGAAATAATAAAACTACTGCTTTTTACTTAAATGTCAAAACATTTGAAATTGTCAGATCTATGGCCTAGCGCGTTTATATTTGGCTTTGATGTCTTTGTGGTTAATTTGAGTCTTTTAAGTTGAGATATTCAAAATCATACATTGTATGCGAACATCAAGAACCCCAGGAAACATTCATAGATGACTGCACTGCAGTGGAACAGTCAGTTTCAGTTAAACATTTCAGAACTATTATATAGAGACTTAGTTTGTTTTATTTTGTACACTTTATTTTGGTAATATTTGGGGCCGTATATAAACACGAGAAGTATTTTAAAGAGCCCTTGCACCCTTAGTTGCTGTGACCTAAAACCATCGAATAAGCAACCTGAAGTGGAAGAAAGCCTCTAATTGTTGAACCGATATCTCCACGCTTCTCATGTCAGTATTAGACGTCCTTTGCGTGTGAATTTGATGGTACAAGCAGCACACAGCTAACTGGAAAATTTCTCTCCATGTATTTGATGTCGTCACCTGCCCAAGAACCTCTCTGGAGTCCTCTTCTGTGGGACAAAACACAACAGAAGACACATTATACCTGTGTCGTCTTAGTTTCGGCCTGTCCGTGCTCTTGGATCCATTTTCGTGTTGATAAAGGAGCGGCTGAGACGGGGTGTTGTGAAAGCTGACCCTGATACAGTGTTTTATGAGAGTGAAAACTTGGTGCAGATGGAATGAGGAAGCATGTGTGGTGGCTTCAGCGAACATGTGTTAACGCTTTAAGAACGTGAGACAGTTTCTCAAGCAACAGAATTCGTCACTGTGTGTTAATATGAAACCAGCTCAGTGTTTTGTACTCACACCTAGTAAGTATATTTACACAAGACACCAGTCCATTTCCTGCAAGCATAACCAGAGTATTTATCATCTGCTGTCTGTTTAGGAGTACGTAATTGGGATCTTTTTTGTCCCGTTTTTTTTCATTCTGCAGCATATTGTTTCATTTAGTTTTTTTCCCTGTCATACTTGCCGTCGTCTTTTTTTTTTTTTTTTTTTTACCAGTAATGTTGTCAGGCAACCGAGCAACAGCAAAACACAATGACAACTGATCTGTTTTTATGTCATCTAGAACTATGAATAAAGACACTATCTCTCTCGTTGTCCCTCTCTTGCATGCCCACGTTTTCTCTCTCACGCTCTTTTTAACATTCCTATCTAGGCGCTTTAGTGCTAATAATTATCCAGACACTCC
This sequence comes from Enteromius treurensis, assembly GCA_032275025.1. Taxonomy (NCBI): domain Eukaryota; kingdom Metazoa; phylum Chordata; class Actinopteri; order Cypriniformes; family Cyprinidae; genus Enteromius; species Enteromius treurensis. Next base: position 1,789 of record JAUCMU010000674.1, on the reverse strand, counting down.
AGATCTCATAAAAGCCTGTTTGAGCCTGTAAAGTGATCCCCCTCCTGTGTGGCTGCAGTTGTATGCCCTCTTATGAGAGTGATGTATCGATTTACATGATTTTTGTGACACATTTGGAATATATGAACCGCAGACTTATTGCTTTCTAATATATTTCTGGTTCGAGGGAAAGAAAGGAAGGAGAAACTGAGAGAAAGTGGCCGTTTGGAAAGATGAGGATGTTTAAAGTGATGAAAAAGAGAAGCATAGGCGCTTTTTTTCCCTAACTGCTTTATGAAACACTGCAGAGATATGTCTCTAATGACCAGGCAGGAGTTTTCATTTCGTTAGTGTGTGTTTTAATGGTTAGTGGTCATTGTGGTTCTTACTAATGACAGAAAACAACAGCAGAAATGTTCTCTTTAGCTTTGAGACAGCTTGCCGTCCAATTTTCTAGCTTAAGAAAATCACAAAACAAAATTTAAATATGTTCCCATCATTGATGTAAACTTGTGTTTCCTAGGTTATAATAGTAAGAGTTTAAAAGTCGCCCTTTTACAAATAAATCACAGTTTGATGAGACATGGAGCTACAAAATCCCAGAACTGAGTTCTGGGATTGAAGTTCATTTGAGCACACTTGAAAATATCAGCAAGAAATTAAAGTCTTGGATTGTGGTGCTATGTTTTTTTTTTTTTTTTAACTAAATAATTTATTGTACATTTCATTTGTGAATTAAGCATATATGACATACCTCATGTTTGAATTTGTCAAACCTTAAAGGGATAGCTCACCCTAAATGTTATTTTTTATTTTTACAGTACTCATGTTGTATGGCTTTCTTTCTTCTTTGGAACATTAAAGATAGATTGAGCCATTGTTGTTTGATTCCTAGTATTCTTTACAATTGCTTCTCTTATCTTCCACAGAAGAAAGTAAGTCACATTCAAGTTTTCGTGAGTTTTTGTTAGTGTGAGCTGAATTCGAGGGGTTGAATTACAGTACTGTTCTTGTAAGAAAAAAGTGTTTGGCAAAGGAAATGTGCATGATTTCAGAGTTTTGGAAACGCTGCCTGGAAAGGCCTGCATGCAGCTGTGATTATCATCCAGCTGTTGGCTTATTTCATTCATTCGGCAAACGCTGATGTCATTCTCACCTGCAGGAAGTGGCGTGTCAACAAGAATAACACAGCATTTGTGAGAGTTTGTGTGCCCTCCAGTATGTTCGTATCCCACACATTGACTCACTCCATGCCTCGTACAATCAAACCTGTAGGGTGTGACTTGAGAGGTGATGCAACCTGAAGCTGAGCGGGCATGTGGCAGGGAGATATGCTGTTTGCACACACACACACACAGATTCACATGTACTTCAACACACTCCTCCAGCACTTACTCTTTCTGAGACCTCTGTGGAGAAAATATTCAGTTTTAGCTCGCAGGTTAACACACTCATGCAGAAAAAAAAAATGTTGTTTAAAATTTTGGCTCAAAAATAACTTTCTGCTGAAATGAATTGTCTCATTTTCTAAATATATTACTCCTTTTTCTTTACCTTTTTAATCTTTAATCATAACTCGGTTTTCCACTAAAATGACATGTTTCTTCTGGTGATGTATGCCGAAAATTCTTCAATCATTTGGATAGAAATGACTTTTTTCCTTTTTTTTCCCTTTTTGTGATAAGTAAGGGATAATGTACAGGCAGCAGGTAGTTATCGCAGAAATAAGCCCCGACAGTCAAGTCAAGTCAAGTCACTTTTATTTATATAGCGCTTTTAACAATACAGATTGTAGCAAAGCACTGAACAT
>JAUCMU010000673.1:0-11356 GCA_032275025.1 Enteromius treurensis | reverse complement strand
ACTTTATTTATCAAATGCAGAGACGGTCTCTGTAGTCAAGACGACGGTAATCCCTGGAAATCAGGTGTCCCCACCTGCTACAAATTAAAGCTAGAGGAGCACTTTTCCAACTCTTGCGGCAGGGCATTCAGGCAATTACAGACAACAAACCCAGCAACTCCACCCCCACAACCACAAATGTCCTCTTTCTGAATGAGTATAATGACTTTTATGCTCGCTTTGAAAGAGACAACAACCTGCTATCAAGAACCCCCCCTCAAACGGCCACTTACCCATCAAACTGACCTCCTCGGATGTTTGCACTGCACTGAGCCAGATCAACGTACACACGGCTGCTAGACCAGACAGCATCCCTGGGTGCATACTTAAAGCATGTGCAGAGCAGCTTGCTGGGGTACTCACAGACATTTTTAACATCTCTCTTGCCTGAGCAGTTATAACAACATGCTTTAAATCCACCTCGATTGTGCCAGTGCCGAAACACTCCAGTCCAACATGCCTGAATTTTGATTCTGACAGAATACCTCATTTTGCTACTGGATTATGGACTTTCTGACCAACAGAAACACAGCATGTCAGGTCAGGCCACATCTGCTCCACCACCATCACACTCAACACTGTTGTACCACAGGGCTGTGTGCTGAGCCCCCTCCTCTACTCCCTCTTCACCCACGACTGCAAACCTATATATGGATCCAACTCTATCATCAAGTTTGCAGAAGGTCTCATCAGAAACAACAATGAAACTGCCTACAAGGAGGAGGTCCAGCATCTGGCCAAATGGTGTACAGACAATAACCTGCTCCTTAACACCACCAAGACCAAGGAGCTTATTGAGGATTTCAGGAAGGCGAGAAGAGGCTAACATGATCCCATTCACATCAACGGGATGGTTGTTGAGTCTGTTTCATCCTTCAAGTTCCTAGGGACCCACATCTTGGAGGACCTAACCTGGACCACCAACATCTCCAGCCTTGTCAAGAAGGCTCACCAGCGCCTCTTCTTCTTGAGAACACTAAAGAAGAATCGGCATTCCATCGAATGGGACTCACCACAGTGGCTGGAGAGAGTATGAGTTCTGGCTCGAAGGACTCTTCAGCTGTGTGGAGGCGAGAGAGAGAGGGAATCTGCCTTTATTAGATTAGATTAAATTCAATTTTACAGTCATTACACATGGGTGGCCCAAGAGGATGTACTGTATCCCTCCTCGCAGACTTCCATCACAACCACCCTGATCAGCCCACTCCCAGGGCTCTAGATGGATGAATAGATAGATATATAGATAGATAGATAGGTAATGTCAAGGAGTCACAATCACTAGCCTCAGTCACTAGCCACCACAATCACTCGATCACAATCATCTGAGTTCTGAGCACCTCCATCTGTCAACACTAAGCATCATCCCTATAACCTTGCACTCCACCAGTCCCCTTAGTGTTTAGTCTCAAAACTCACCTGTGTTTGTGACTAACCTATTTACCTGTTACTTACCTTGAAGAAATCCTACCCTTGTCTCCACCGCCCCTGTGCTCCAATGTCTCCCTGCTCCTTTGCTACCTGGAAAAGAAATACTACAAGTTACAATCAGCTAAGATCATCGCAACGTACCCTTTCACCTCTCACTCACCTGGATTCTCTGATCCTTTGGTCCTCCCCTCTGTTGTGTAATATATCTGCAGTTTGCATCTTACCTTTGTGTCTCCTTTCTATCTGCTGTCATGTATGTATAAACATATGTACATGTATGTGTTTATAAAGATATGCATGTCTATGTGTGTTCGTTTGTTTGTTCTGTTTATTGAATGCATTTTCAATTATTCATATAATTATTTACAGATGAAACTATTTTGAAAATATTTTGCTTAAAAATGCAGTACTTTGATAAAAATGCATCCAAAATGTTGTATTTCTGATGAAACCTATCTTCATTTAAGTGGTGATAAAACATGAACACTTGAAGATGGTATAAAATAGGTTAAAAAAAAAAAAAGCAGAGGCTTTTTCTTAATTTTTATTTATAATATGTTCATATATGCATAGCAGAAAATATTCTGAAGGCTGACCAATTTAGATAAACTTAGATAAACAACTTAAAAAAAAAATGCTGGCTGGAAAAGAGACAATAATGGTAACACTTTATAATAACTACACGCTATGAATCATTGGGGAAAGCATTAGTTAATATTCAGTTTACCCTTAATAAACCACTGTTCCAACATTAATTGTCATTAGTAAGCTGTTTATAAATACACCTATAAATGCCTTGTTCTTGATTTATAAGCATATTTATTACAAAGGAGATTTAAAGGCTGTTATCTTCCTAACAAAAAGAATTAACACAACACAGAGGAATACAGAACTATTCATTTCAATATGTAAAAAAAAAGAAGAAAATAAACCGTATAACTGATTTTTTAAAATTATTTTTATGAAACTGCAGAGGTTTGTTTTTCATTCATCAAGTGTACAGTTGTACAGTTTAATTTTTTAGATTTTTAATATATATATACATGTATAATATATATATATTTCTCTGTTCTGTGTCCCTCTGTGTTGTGTTTGTTCAATTTTTTTATTTGGAAGATGAATGAGACTTTACATCTCCTTTGTAAATTCTTTACAAGATATAAATAGTTCTCACTTCAGATGAGCTCACAAAAAAATAAATGACTGGCAACTACTACATGTTTTATAACTACCTGGCTTAATCGTAAATTACAGCAGGAACATTTATTAACACAATGAGAAACTACAGTATTATCATGTGTCTAAATAATAAGATTTAATAATGTACATTTAAATAATGTATTTATAATTTGCTTAGACTTTCTAAATGATCTTAAACCCTTGCAATTCCTAAATAACTGATTTATAAATAACATCATAATTTAGAAATTATAAACTGATCATTAATAAAGTATGAAAATACAATTATTAAACATTAAGAACAAGGCGTTTGTAGATGCAATTGTAATCTGCTTACTAATGTATAATAATGGTTGAACAGTGGTTTACAAAGGATACATTGAGTATTTACTAATAATTTATTGTGTATAGTTAGCGTTATAATTTCTAATTAACAGCCAAAATGTTATTGGGAACACTTTGGCTGTTAATTAGAACTTATAACGCTAATATTCTGAATGACCATATTCTACATCCCTAATCCTTACAAAATATTAACCCTCCGGGGTCTGAGGTGATTTTGGAGCCCTTGAGATGTTTTGACATGCCCTGATATTTGTGCTTATTTCAGCTACTTACAACACACTATTAATCAACCTGTAACTTAATTTTTTTGCATTCAGCACAAACTATGCTACAATAATATGTGACAAAGATAGGTGTACATTTTTGCATTTTTAAAAACAACTAATATTTTGTGTGAGTTGTAAGTTTTGGGGGGAAAAATGTAGCTGAAATAAGACCATAAAACCCATAGTGAATAGTTCTCCATAAGACTTTTGAACAACCAGACTTTTAGGCAAGAATATTTACTTCATTAATATTTACTTCATTAAACATATGAACGATAGAATAAAGTGTGTGTTTAGACGTACGTTTAAATGTTGTGAAACACTTTTATGAAAAAATTATTGAAACGTCTAAACCAAAAACTATCATCTACACTTTGTTAAAACAACAGTATAAGATGATTGTCATAATCCTGTAGTCTAGCACAACAATTTTAAAAGGTAGGGTTTGCTATGGATAGTGAGCTAAATAAAAATAAAACAGCGTTGACCAACTTACCAGAATCTAAACAAAAACACATGAAGAGATGATCGTTAAAAAAAGATAGACATCAAAATCTTGTACAAAGAAACATAAAGTTAAACAACAACAACAAAGAAATCATAACATCTTTGGGCCCCTTATCTGGCAGGCCTAACACTCTGTTGTCTAAACTCAGAATAAATGAGAGTGCGCTCCCAAACCCCGTCTGCCCCAGTAACACCCCATCCCAGTCTACCACTTAACGGAGCGACTAGAAAAAAGATGTTACAGATGCCATATATGCGATATTTAATAAATCTTTATAATTTCTTATGAAACCATTATTCCTGTTTTCAACATCAATACCCTACAAGTCTTTATTTATTATTTTAAAGATAATACCGTATTTCTTTTTAAACGAATGCATCTGAACCACAAGAAAACATAGTTTATTTAATTTTAGTTATTCACCCTTTTATTTATTCACACTTTATTTAGGAATTCCTTTTTTAACTCTTTTATTTTTAACTATCTTAAGACTTCTCGCCTGGTATATCAGTTAAAACAAGACCGAGGTCACACAAATAACTAACAGGGATGAAAGCAAATGTTTTGATGACCTATTTGATTTTCACGAAACGGTTGCAATGCTGTTATCTATCAATTGAAACAGTTGTACAGTGTCTAACCTTTTACAACATCACATGAAATGCTAAATAGTATGGTTCACGCACCGCAATGAAATGAGAGATGGTTTAAAGATGGCACACAGAACGCGTCAATACCACATCAAAAAACAATGTAATAAATATATAATTAAAAGAGCTAGGCATGTTTTTGCGAATTGTTTTCTAATCGTTATCTAATGTATTTTGAGGGATCTAATGATTTGAACTTTTGTATGGGATTAGGTAAAAGTTTGCTGATCAAAACAGTTTTTTTTCTTTTACAACAGGCACCTGTGAGTGCAGATCAGGTGTTCTGGCAACTGTGCTAAACTTCACTGTTCAAAGAATCTGTTAACCATTTTATAGTATGTATCTGCAAGTGAAGTGGATCTGTTGTACAGTTTCACAAGAATTTACCATTAGATGTTGTATGTGGTTTTTCTGAATTTTTTTTTATTTAATTTTTTTTTTATTGAGCACAATAAAACATAGATAAACAGCAACATAACAGACTGAGACCAGTCAAAAAATATATACACACATTTACGCAAATGAAAAACAAAGTGGGAGGAAACAAAATAAGACAAAACAAAGTAAAAAAAAAAAAAAAACTAACACAAAAAAAAAAACCTGTGAGTGTATGGGTATGGTTGTATACATGGGTACAGAGATAAATTAGATACATATTTTCATGAGTTGTTTATTATCATTGTTAATTCAGTTTCAGTGTTATTTAGTGAGAGGATTTAGCTATAGATATAATGATTGTAATAGTTATAGTATAACAGTATGAAATAAACGAATTGGTGGAATTATTGCTAGTTATAGACAATGATATTTCCCATCCCCAGCAGTCGCCACATCCCCGTCGGCGAGCGCATCCATCACACCCATCGGCACAGACTCCAACAATGTCCCCAATACACCCTGTCCCTCCACTTTGTTTCTCACCCTGCTAATGACTAGACTCCACTCCTATACCAGCGAATGACACATTATATGATGGTCTACCACACCGTGCACTTCCAGAATGGGCTCCCCCAGTCTGTGCATGGTCGGAGGGGTGACCGCTCTTTATTAGTACTATTTATATCCACTGTACCCTTATTACGTTGCAAACTGGCTGTAGTCCTGGTGTTCTCCAGTCAGCTCCCCAAACAAAGACACCGCATCCAGTCCAGTTCTAATTTAAATTTTTCCAAATTCAGTAAGACGGGGCGAAGCTGGTAGAAGTAGTACATGGAGGGAACAGGTTACCTTAACCAAGACATATATATAGAGCCCATGCCAACCAGATGTGCCAATGAGACCCACCGACAGGGACAAAGCAGCTGCAACACCCAGAAAACGTATGGGCTATCTAAGTTTAATACCTAACATACGGTCGCACTACCTCCAACCCGGTTGCCTATAATAATAATAATTACAGAAGTAGTATTAATATTAGTAATACTAATAAGCCAGATTTAAAAAAATATACAAAAAACAAAAATTCATAGTCATTATAGTCAGTTATCATACAGCTATCATTTAATTGCAATATCATTGTTTGTATTTGTATACCATAAAATTAGTTCGGGGCATCAATTATAAATCTTGAGACTTCATCAGCTAGTTTTATTCAATATTTAATGGTGACAGCAGAGGGCCGAAGGTTATATTAAATTTGAGTAGCTGTGTTTTTTGTGTTTTGTGTTTTTGATGTATGTTTTTCTTGTATGGTATGTTCCCTTAACAGATGTATACATTGTGTAACTGAAATTGGGCATTTATTTTTCCAGTTAAGTAATATAGTTTTCTTGGCGATAGCTAGAGACATGAGTAAGGGAACTGGGAGTTTAAAAGATGGGTTCATTTGAGAGGTGTCACTGATGAGACACAGTACTGGGAGCATTGTGATAGTAGTTTTGAAGATTTCTGTTAATTTATTTGTGACATCTGTCCAGAAGTGATTGACTGGTGGGCATAGCCAGATTGCATTAAGATATGTGTCCTGTGAATTTAAAGTGCAGTTGGTGTATCTGTCAGAATTCACTAGGCCCATTTTAAACATCTTGTGTTGTGTAATGTGTGTTCTATGTACAACTTTATACTGAATTAATTGGATATTTGTATTTGTGCTAAAAATAAAAGTATTTCCGCAAACTGTTTCCCAAAATTCCTTATCTGTGCTGATATTGAGGTCTTTTCCCCATTGTTTGGTTGGTGCAGCAGTTTTTGTGTCGATAGATGATATTAAAGCATATAATTTCGAGAGCGACTTTGCAGAGTTACCTATTGTGCTAATACGTTTTAAAATTGGAGAGGGTTGTGCTATATCATTGATTCCTATTGTGGTTTTAATAGAATTTCTAATTTGCAAGTAGAAATAATAGTGTTCTTTTCCAAGATTAAATCTCTGCATTAGTTCCTTAAATGTAATGAAAGTATTACCCGGAAATAGATGATGTAAGTGTGTGATGCCTTTTTCCTTCCATTTATTGTTGATGAATGGTCTATGGTTGATAGTAAAGTCTGGGTTATTCCATATGGGTGAATCGATATGTGGATTGAGTTCATGATGAATCAGTGTATTAATCTTCCACCAAGCGGTGAGCGTAGTTTTAATCATCGGATTTGCAAATAGATTTAGTTTTTTTATTTTTCTAGTAAGTAATGGGAGGTCAGATATGGCAATGTTTTACATTCTGCTTGTTCTAACTCTAGCCATGGGTTTTGGGTAGTGTCATATCTTATCCAATTGCAAAGGTATTGTAGATGAGATGCTAAGTGATAATGTAAGAAGTTAGGTGCTGCTAAACCCCCTTGAGCTTTATTTTTTTGTAACTTTTGTAAACTTATTTTAGGTTTCTTGTTTTTCCAATAGAATTTGCTTATAGATTGATTTAATGAAGTGAACCATTTCTTAGTTGGCTGTACAGGTGTCATGGTAAATAAATAACTGTTGCAATGCGGCCTATAATGGAAAGTGGTAGATTCATCCATCTAGTTAAGTCATCTTCTATTGTTTTAAGTAGTGAGATAAAATTAAGGTTAAATAAGTCAGATAGGTTCTGGGAAATTTTTATTCCTAAATATGTTATATTATTTATTGAAAATGGTGTATTCTGTATACTAATGTCATTTGAATTCATGTTCAGTGGTAGAATTGTTGATTTGGTCCAATTTATGGAATAGTCTGATACAATTGAATATTTATTGATAAGTTCAATTATTCCGGGTAAAGATAGTTAGTATATCGTCTGCGTATAAAGAAATTTTATGATTAGTGATATGTGACACTACTCCATGGATGTGACCATTCTGTCTTATTGCCGTAGCCAGAGGTTCTATAAATAAAGCAAAGAGTAAAAGAGATAGGGGGCAACCTTGTCGAGTCCCTCGTTGAAGTTGGAATGGTGAGGATATTCTACCATTTGTTATAACAGAGGCTAATGGTGTATTATACAATGTTTGAATCCAGTTAATATAATAATCTCCCAAACCAAATTTTTTAAGTGTGGTATGAAGAAAGTGCCAATTAACTTTATCAAAGGCTTTTTCTGCATCCAGTGATATGATTATAGTTTTTTCCTTATTTTGCTTACACATGTTCATTACATTGAATAATCGTCTAGTATTATTAGATGATTGACGTCCCTTTATGAAACCTGTTTGATCCGGGTGAATGAGGAATGTAATTACTGATTCCAAACGGGTTGCTAAAGCTTTGCTTATAATTTTTAAATCTGTATTAATAAGAGATAATGGGCGATAACTAGCGCATAATGTTGGATCCTTATTTGGTTTGAGTAGAATTGTAATTAGTGCTGTGTTCATATGTGCTGGAATAGAAGATGTGTTTTTAATTTCTGTTGTCATTTGCATGAATAATGGTGATATGGTTGACCAGAAGTGTTTATAAAATTCGGGTGGGTAACCATCTAAGCCCGGTGCTTTATTGTTGGATAGTGAGTCAAGAGCCTGTTTATATTCAATTTCAGATATAGGTTTATCTAATGATTCTCTTTGTGTTGCAGTTAAACTGGGTAGAATTAAGTTGTTTAGGAATGTATTAGTGTCTTTGGTGTTTGGATCTTTGTCATTACTATACAGATGTTTATAGAATGTACGAAAGGTGTCGTTGATGTCTTTTGTGGTGTGGAGTGTCTTTCCTTTTTTGTTCTTGATGACAGGGATTAGTGTTTTTTCTCTATTACGTTTGAGTATATGAGTTTGCTAGATATTTACCTGATTTGTTTCTATGCTCAAATAGTGTGTGTCTAAGACATTGTTTTTGAAATTCTATCCGTTTATTTATAATAGCTTCATAATCTTCCTTATTTTTGTTAATCTCCTTTAAAATCTGCTCATCAGGGTTACAGGAGTAGATATTATGTAATGTGTGTATTTTATTTTCCAAGTCTCTTTCTCATTTTTGTTCTTTTTTGAGTTTATAAGTAGAGTATGATATAATTTTTCCTCTTAGAACAGCTTTGGCTGTCTCCCAGAGAGTTATTGCAGAAGTGCCTGGTATGTTATTTGTTTCCATGAAAAATGCCCATTCTTTTTTAAAATATTCATTAAATTCTTTGTCTTTGAGCAGTGATGTGTTCATCCTCCATCTAAATGATTTTTTGGCAATATCTGTATTATTGATAGTTATAGTGACTGTAGCATGGTCGGATATGATGATGGGATTAATTGTTGTATTTAAAATGTCTGGGATGAGAGAGTTACTTATTAAGAAATAATCAATACGCGAGTATGATTTGTGGACTGCTGAAAAATAAGTGTATTCTCTTGAATTCGGGTTTCTCAGTCTCCAGCTATCGCCAAGACCAAGGTCAGTCATATACTGTTTAATGATTTCTGTGGACTGCTCTGGCTTAAATTGTGGTGGTGTATTCGATTTGTCTTTGGTTGGATTAATGACTGTATTAAAGTCACCTCCAATTATGATAGCTGTCTGAGAAAGGTTTGCTACTGATGAGAAAAAATTATGGAAAAATTGGGGGTCATCTGTGTTTGGTCCACATATATTAGCGATAGTTATTGTTTTGTTATTAATTAATATATTGATGATAACGTATCGTCCTTCTGGGTCACATATAGTTGATTGATTACAAGTTGCAATATTTTTGCTGACTAATATAGCTACACCTCTTTTCTTTGAGTTGTAAGATGCAGAGTATATTTGTGTTAATTTTGTATTTGCTAATTTTGTATGTTCTGATTCCAGAAGGTAGGTTTCTTGTAACAGACATATATCGGCCTTAAGTTTTTTAAGATGATTTAAAATTTTGGATCTTATAGCTGGTGAATTGATGCCCCGTACATTCCAGCTTACCAGTTTTAGAAGTGACATTTATTTTTAATTTTTTTACCTCTCCTTCTTCCTCCTCCTGCTTTAATATCTGTACTTTAGAACCCAAAACTACACACATGACATATTTTATACAAGACAAACATAACATGAAGCCAAAAGAGCACTTAGTTGCAAATGAGAATACAGACAACATATTTGACAGTAGCCAACAGGTGTTTATTTATTATTTTATATTGTATTCATTGGCGTTTTTTATTTTATTTTATTTTATTTTTTATTTTTTTGTGTTTTTTATTTTTCCCTTTTCCCCTTCGTGATACACTATAACCAGGATATAGTGTCGTTTCTGTAGAGCTGGCCATCTACATATAGTCGATCAACCGTGATGACTGCTTTCCTTCCATTCCGCCGAAACTGTTTCATAATTGGAATTAATATCCTCCGCCTGTCCTGAATGACTCGTGGAAACTCATTAAGTCCGAATGTGGTTCCTCACAGTTCTTTTCCCTTGCTCTTGATGAGTTCTTTCTGTTTGTAGTGTTCAAATTTTGCAACGATGGGACGTGGGCGTTTAGTGTCGGGGTTTTTATTGTTGATAGATCCTAGACGATGAACGCGGTGGAAGGTTATATTATTGACCGTTTCTTTTGGGAGTTTGAGAGCAGAATGCATGAAATCTTTAATCGCTTGTTCCGGGTTATCTTGGGTTTGTTCTGGTATACCTGAGAAGACCAAGTTGTCCCGCATACTACGGCACTGAATGTCCAATATGGATTCCTTCAGTAGTTTATTTTCAGTTTTGATACTGTTGATTGTTGTTGTGAGTTCAGATACTTTTGTGTTCATTTCGTTGTTTTCTTTTTGCAGCGACTCTATCTGAGACTGACTAAAGTCAAGGCTGGATTTAAGATCTTTGATGTCTTGATGGAGTATCTCAAGAATTGCCAGTTTATTGTTGATCGATTCTAGAAGACCCACCTCTATTGTTGTCGTTGTGGGATCTTCCTCTGATTCTGCTGAGTATTCCCGGCGTGGTTGTTTCTTTTTAGGTTGTGGCATGCTGCTGAGTCTGCTGTAGTAGTCGTCTATGAAGTTTTCCAAGGTCTCCACTTTGAAGTTAATCCGGTTGTAGTATTAAACCGCTGGAATGTGTACTAGTAGTTTTAAATATCGATCGGTTTGTTTGTTTTTATTTATAGATGCGTTCAGCGTGCGTTCAGCACGCCGCCATGATAGATCACACCCGTTGTCTCGCGAGATCGTCACTGCTCACGCATCACTCTATCTATCTATCTATCTATCTATCTAACAGTGATAATTTATTAAAAGGCTCAGAGTCAGAACAGAAATAGTTGATCACTGGCAGACAACGTTGTAGAGACACAAACAGAGGCGGGGTCGAGAAACAAAGCAGAAGGTCACAATACCAGATAACTGAGTCCTTGGGAAGAGACAGAGGGGAAGTCCAGGTCCAGGCAGAGATCGATAACCAATAATCCAAACAGCAGAAACAACAAAATACTTGGGACACGAAGGGATGTAACATAAACAACGAACCGTGAAGACACACAAACACTTCCGGGTTATATACACATGTAACTAGGTCAGAGGGTGGAGCAAACAATCAAACACCAAGACAACCAATGAGTGGGCGGAGACATGA